>PYUH01002523.1:52063-74063 GCA_016808085.1 Suaeda aralocaspica | reverse complement strand
TAGCAAACAAAAAAAAAAAAAAAAAAAAAAAAAAAAAAACTTTTTCTTCTAATTTAATTTAATTCTTAAGCATGTTTTATAAATTATGTTTATGATCATGTTTTAGTAATGTTTTATGATTTATAATCATGTTTTTATGATTTGTAATTATAGATTTAAAAAGTTGATCATGAAATTTTAATTAGGGTTTGAGAAAGTATGAAGTTTTATTGTTTTAAATTATTTTTATGATCTAGATTGAAGTGGTATGATCATAGTTTAATTATATATGATTGTATGATTAAATTATGATGTTTAGATTGGTTTTTAACAAATTTAAAGTATTAAAACAAATCTGAAAATTTGTTAAATACATGTTAAAACAAGTTTTAAGTGTTCATATTATGCTAGTATGATCATATATGAAATCTATGATCACTACATATATTTTTAGTATGATTTATGAAGTTTAAAGATGATTTTAAGTATGATTTATAAGCTGTCCAGATTTTATAAAATTCATAATTAATGTTTTAAAGTATGTAATTAGCATGAATTAATCATATAAGTTAAGTATTACATTATATGATCAATCCATGTTGTTTTTAGGGCTTTTCATGAAGTTTAGAGAGGTCTAAAAGGATTTTTAATTAAATAAATAATGCTGTAATTTTTATTAAGGCATGTTTATAAGAAGTAAAATTAAGTGTTATTACTTACAAGTTTCCAAATTAAATTCTAATGCATAGAATCGAACCATAAACCTATAAGGATATTAATATGGTGTTTTTATGCAAAAATAAGTGTTTTAAAGAGGTTTTAAGAGGCTTGAAATAATTAAAGTAAAGCTGCCATTTTTGGAAAGTAATGAAAAATAGAAGTTTTCGAAAAGAAAAATAAAGAGACAAGTTATGGAATTGAATAGAGACATAGTAAGGAAGGTTATGGATGTTTATCCACTAGTAAAAAGTAGTTTAGAGTTGCTGTAAAGTTTAGTCAAAGAGGTTTTTCTTATATAGTTTTCCTCTTATGTTTTATAGGAGGATTCGAATCAAGTGAGTTCTAGAAGTAGTGGCGAATCACCGCTATTATACAAGGTACGTAAGTACTAAAGATTCATGAGTAGAATATCATGCTAGGATCATGCTAGTAGTAGATTGAATATATAAGTTTCATGTTAGAAACTATATGATATGAAGTATGTTATGTGACTCTTGTTGACTTTTGTTGACTTATATGAGCATGTTCAAGTATGCATGATTACATGATAATCCATGAGTATTTATTTATGCATTCTATTATATATATATTATTAATAATAACATCAAGGATGTTTGGAATGCATGTTTAATAAAAGAAGTTGACTAGTAGTCAAAAATGAGCATGAAAGATTATGTTATTAAATATTTTGAGCAAAGAAGAGTTAGTGAATTTTATTCACATGATTAGTAGTAATTGAGCAATTTATTATTATTATCCACTCACAGTTTATGTGTGGACTAGTAAAGGAAGTTATCCACTCACAGTTTATGTGTGGACTGTTAAGGAAGTAATTAACCACTCACAGTTAATGTGTGGTCTAGAGAGGATTAATAAAAGGAATAAAATATGTTCACTTATTAATGAAGATAATTAATATGGTGTTCATGTCATGTTATGTTATGAAATGTTGTGTGATGTTATGCATGTTATGATGTTTGTTATGTGAGAGTCATCACAAGTTATAAAATGGTTAATCACGTAAAGTGAAAGAGGATTCGCACCAAAACTCTTGGAACGTATATACCTTGAGTATGAACAGTGGGGGGAGTTGTCTAACAGAGGATTCAACTCCTAGTTAGGGGTACAAGACGTTGTACTTCTATTTTTAGATTTTTATCTTATATGCGCTGGAATTCCGCCACTAGGTGGCATAGTAATACCTTCTTGGAGTTGCTCCCAAGTTGGTGCCCTTTGGGCAATTATTTATTTTATAGGAAGGAGCCCGTTCGATGCGAAATCCAATTATATAATAATTAATTCTGAAGTAAGAGTCTTAGAGTCTTATGATGTTGCAATTGTGGTAAAGGTATGGTTGATGTTTTACTTTGATGCTCTTGCCTAGGATTACTCATGCTAGTGTGTTGCATTGTCTTTAATGCTTATGTACTCAGCTTTGCTGATTACGTGCTTTGTGTGCATGGCTAATCTTTGTTTGGCCCTACGACGACCCATTTATTATGGCGAGTAGAAGTCTTGAATAAAGAGTAAGCAACAGGTTTCAGGTGGGCATCTAGTCGATCATGCTGGGATTGAGTGAAGAGTGTTCATGTTGTTTTAGTATTTGCTTAAAAATTAAGTGACTATTATGCTATTTATTATATCATGATGGATTAACGTTGTTTTAAAGATATTAAGTATTATTTGGTTTGAAGGGTCGTTATGTCGGTTCCAAGTTGTTATAAAGTATCATGGAATTTGGTTTTGAAGTTTATTTTAATTAAGTTGTTTTGGTTTGTTTTTTTAAAAGTTAAGTCTTCCGCTGTAGTACTTTGGTAAATGCCTTAGCCGTTTTCACGGTGGCGGTAATGCTTTGGTTTTCTAAAGTAGTCGGGGCTCGATTATTTTATAAATGTTTTCCGGAAATGTTAGTAGTTTTAGGAAGGAGAAAACCAGGGTGTTACAATGGTGTTGGGGTTGGAATTGGGTAGAGAGAGAAACGACGGAGATAGGAGGAGAGAGAAGATGAAGGTGGTGTTGTTGCAGTGGTTGTTGCCATTAAAGAGAGGGTTTTTATTCTGGATTTTTGAGAAGAAGAATTGAAGAAGATCATGATGAAGAAGTGAAAGAGGATGAAGAAGAAGATAGGTGGTCGAGTGAGCAGGGGAGGAGTTGAGGTAGTGGTGGTCGAGTTGGTGGTGGGAGGAGGTGAGGTGGTGGTGGTGGTTCCATGAAGGGCATAGAAGGGGGTCAGGAGCAGAGAAAATGTGTAATACCACATATTTTCACGTATTTTAAGGAATTATTTTTGTATTTTATACGTGTAATTTTAATATTTTTATTGAAAAACTGTGTTCAATAAAAATATTAAACAAAAGTGTTTAAATAAGCTTTAATTAAAAATAATTGTTTTGTATTTATAAATAATATTTTATAAAATATTTTGAAAGGTTTCTAAAAATAAATTTTTTAAGAGTTTCCTAATTTATTTTAAAGCAAGGGCATAAAAGTATTTTCCACTATTTAGGACAATTATGGGCTTCACCAAATCTTACTTTGGGGCCTATAAATACCCTTTAAAACCCATATTATCAGATTTCATCTATGACTTCTAATTGGAGTAGAAGACGTTGTACTTTTTTATATTTTTAATGCGCTAGAATTCCGTCACTTTATGTGACATAGGTAATACCTTCTTGGAGTTGCTCCCAAGTTGGTGCCTAATGGGGCTATTTTAATAGAAAGGAAACCCGTTCGATGCAGAATCCAAAAGTTTAAGTATAATAATTAATTTGTTGAGTCTATGCACATGTGAAAGGTTGTCAAAGGTAAGTTGTGTGTATTTTTTAGTTCATGTTATTTTGTTGCATAGTCTTTAGTAGTTGAGTACTCAACTTTGCTGACTGTTTGTTTTGTGTGCATGGCTTTGTCTTGAACTTGGCCCTACAGTGACACACTTGTTGGTGAGTAGTTGTCTAGAATAAGAAAAACTACAGGTACAAGTGGACATATGTCATTTCATGCTGGGCTGGAGAGAGAGTGTTTGCTTTGTGGTTATGTAGTTTTATTTTTATTGCTTATGAAGTACTAACTTTTATTTGGATGATGTTTTATTTTAAAAGTTCTAGTTTTGGTTTTTAAGGGGCCATTAAAATGGTTCCGAAGTGTAATAAAGTTTTAAGTTGATTTTTATTTTGGATGTTGGTTTGGATTTGGTTTTGAGATTAGTTTTGAAGTTTAGTTTTGAATTGGTTTTGGTTTTATGACTTCCGCTGTAGTACTTTGATAAATGTCTTAGCCGTTATCACGGTGGCGATAATACTTTGGGTTTTCTGTTACTAGGAGTTTTAATAATTATAATTCTTTAATATTTATAATATGTTTTCCGAAAAAAAATAGTGTAGAAAGTTAGGGAATTACAGGGTGTTACAGGTGGGATTTTTTGTTGGGTTTAAAAAAAAATGTTTAATAATAAAAAGCACTCCACCAATCACGTAATGACACGTGTTAAATTTACCTATTAATTAAATTGCTAACTAGTAAGGGCCAATAAAAGAGAATAATATAGAAAGGTGGGACTGTTGTGAGATAATCAAAATGTGGGATTGTTATTTTCAAATGTGTGAAAGGTTGGATTATTAGAATCAGTTTTTCCTATAATTTATTTATGGTTATAATACAATAGAATACTATTAATTAAGAATTTTGCAGTTTTCTAACATAAATAACTATGGATTAATTTTATTACGGTCTTACGGTATTTATAAAAAAGATATTTTAATAAAGTAGTAAGAATACATTTTTTTTCCTAAGATTATACTTATAATCTAAAAATCAAAAGAGTAGTATTTGAATTAACATCCATCTACTAAAAACCACTCTTTTTTTTAGTATCATGTGAATAGTAACAGTAAAGTTGTCCATCCAATTTTGACAACAAAAAAAGGGAGTTGGCTATATGTATATATGTAGTGCTTGTGTGTTGCACGCTTAGATAAATAATTTATACAATACATGTTATTTATAATTTATATATGATTTTATAACATAATTGAAGTTAAATTAAAGAATTTTCGCTTTTCTTTCAATAGTGCACAAGCTAAAGCTTCCCTTGCTTCAGGAAATTCATTAACAGCTCATTCTGATTTAATTGTTCTTCCTCCACGCTTTCTGGCGATGAATCTGGCTTGGTTTGAAGGTCCAAAACTAAGGTTCTTCATGAACGACTTGAAGGTAAGTGTTACAATAACTGTATTTAAAATGATCTAGAAATTATTGAGATGCAAAGTAAATAAAATACTCGTAGTCAGTTTCATTAATGTTCATTATCATAGAAATTCAAATTAGTGCTCGTTTGGAGCCTTATAAATTATTTGGCTGCCGTAGGAATTAACTTTATATAGGCATTTAAAATACATGGGAGTTTAATATAGTTTAGGCATATAATTTCTATAGCTTTATATAATTCATAGGAATAGGCTATGGATTGTTTGGTTTCCATAAGAGAAAGGTAAATTCCCATGAATCAAAATTGATTATTCTTTGTCGACCATCCAAATTAGATTTTCTCCTCTAGCCATCCTCTACGTCGAGTACCTTGTTTTTCTACAAATTAAATCCAAATACGTCATATCTTTTTTAACTCCTCCCAATTTCAACCTAGTCATTTTCGATCTCCCTCTACCTTATTTGAAATCTCCCTAAGCTCACTCTTCCGCTCTTCGTACCATTGATATTTAAGGTCTCTGTCTCACTTGTTCAAACAAGTATACACTTGTTAGTGGAACAACCTTCTGTACGTACAAAGTATAAACAGGGTATTTTGCCAAAATGGCTAATTTAGCCAAAATGTTTACCGATATGACTACTTTTAATATTTAATTCCCGAAGTTGATATATTATTGACCAAATACATTGTAAAGTTTTTTTCTCTTTTCATCCATTATTTTAGTTATTTATTTATTTTTTTTTTTTTTGAAGAAAAGGAAAAAAAGAGAAAACTAACCTAATTTTATTCATTGTATGTCATACGTTACTTTTAGTCGTCTAGTTTCCTTCTTGCTACAATTTTCCAACTCCACTTTTAGCCATTAATTAATGATTCTTTCCCCATCATTATATTATACTCCGTATAATTTTATTTTGTGTATAGTTTATTTGTACTTTAATTGCATGTATGATTGGTTTTTTTTAGTTTGTTTTTTATAGAATAAACTGATTTTTGCATTTGTATATGTAGATTTTTTCTTATTAAAAAAATAGTTGATTTAGAATAAAATTTTATTAAATAAACATGTTTACGTTAAACTGTAAAAAGAAAAAAATCAAAAAATATAACTTCATAATTTAATATTTGGGGGATTTACTTATAAAAAATGTTGGAGTTAGTATTAGAGTTGAAAAGAACTCCACAAAA
Organism: Suaeda aralocaspica; assembly: GCA_016808085.1. Taxonomy (NCBI): domain Eukaryota; kingdom Viridiplantae; phylum Streptophyta; class Magnoliopsida; order Caryophyllales; family Amaranthaceae; genus Suaeda; species Suaeda aralocaspica. Next base: position 67,969 of record PYUH01002523.1, on the reverse strand, counting down.
TGTTTCAAAAGAAAATAGTATAATAGTACATAATAATACGATCCCACATAGAAAGAATATAAGTGCTAACCCCATATGCTCTCGTATAAAATAATCTCTTGTCCCACATGGAAAAATGAGAGAAGTAACCTCAAATTCTTTTCTTTAAATCCCAAAGGCCTCTACTTCAAGAAAAGACATACACAATTAAATTTCTCTACAAAATCTAAACACATAAAAGCTTCTTTGGGCATTGTTTGATTTTGTTCTCAATTTGTTCCATTGTAGTACACCTTTGGAACAAAGGTTGTGTATCCCTAGGGGTCGATTGCCATGAGTCCGTGTGTACGAGTACGGGGCAAATTCGACATAATTTATGCATAAAGGATAGTTGTAATATTTTTGAGACTATGTCTTGCTTGAGGAGTGAGTGGTACTCACATATGGCCTTATTTGGTGTTACTTAACTTGTTTGGAGGTAAAATTAGCTTGATTTCTTTGGTAGAGTTTTGACAATAAATTTAAAGTTTTATGAGTTGTTTGGAAGGACAATTTTCTCTATTATTTGGTTTTATTTGAAACTGTTAAGATATGTAAATGTCTTATATAATGTTTAATCAACCATGTTACCATATATATAGTTTCCCAATAATAAGTAGATTTGTGATATAATAATATGCAACTACTCTAAGTTAAGCTAGTACAATCAGAGGCATTATTTGGTTTCTTAAATTTATGCCGTTAATCTTACGGTTAGGCTAAGTTTATTGTATATATACGGTGTTTCTTAATGGAAAAGAGCAAAGAATTACATTCTTATACAAACCTTGTTTGAGTAATAGAGAGGTTGTGTTAGTGGTTGAGACTAAAAAGTACTCCGTTGGTTAATTTGGTTCACTTTGACAAGTATAATAAGGAAGGGGACTTATGAGATCTTTCTCTTCATGTATCCTTATTGAAATGTTTCATATATTATGGGGCTAAATGTGTTCTTTTTCATATTAATGGATATATCTAACGTTTAAAAAGTGGTCCAAAAGAATGACTTGGTAAATTGTAGCACTTAATTTGTGAGGTTGAGCAAGTTGTTTTTAATGAATCTTTCTCAATGTGGGGGTGCTAATGAGAAAGATTGATAAGTTATGTACTTATGTGAACTTATTTAACCTAGTGATTTATTGAATTTCAATTCAGTATTTTGAAACATACTAGAAGATTCACCTGTGTGAGTGTGAATGTTTGGCTACCTTCTATGAGAAAGTTGAGTATTATTCTCTTTAGAAATCTCATGAGAACCCAAGGTTGGGCGCATGACCATATATATTAAAAGCGTTAACTTCTATCTTTGAGTTCACACGGTATTTGGAGTTAAGATATATGTTGTGGGGGTCTCAAGTTATATCTAGAGTTGTAGATTCGTTCACTCTTAAATTGTAAGTTGTTGCCTCAATTCCCTACACATTTTTTTATACGAATCTTAATGTTAAGTGTCTTGTCTCTTCTTTTTTGCTTATTTGCTCGAGTTATCATATATCCTTTCAAAGCCATTTGTGGGGGGAGTGCTGGAATAATGGCTTTAAAAGCCTTATCATTTGATATTTGATGGATATCTCTTGGATCTCATTTCGTAGATCCTCTTAGTATGTAGTGGAACTCTATTTCATCAAGTAACAACTCTTCCTTTATGAGTTTCTAATGGTTCCTCTACAATGAATTTCAATTCCAACTTAATTGATAAGATTAAATACTTGTAATACAATATAAGGGCATATTATTTAGATCAATGTGTGGTCTAAAACAAACATTAATGTTATATTGCGAAGATTTTTCATTTTCATGGTTTTACGGTTATGGTTTTTACGAATTTAATGTGGTTTGTTGGGTTGTTATATGCCTACATATGAATGAGATTCCTATATTTTGGACCAAAACAAGCATAAACAGTACTTGTAGGGTGTTCAATTATATTTCCTTAGCTTTCCTTGTGATATATAGAGGAAGTAAAAGAGTTTGATGTGTGTTTTGGCAAAACTTTGCTAGTCTTTATATGGGTTGTCCTCTTGAGTGTAGTTGAGGGAAAACCCATATCATCTTACCCATTTTCAAAGAGAGGAAATAGCATATCACAAAAAGAGCGAGCTAAACTCTTTGTGTTTGAAGTGTTTTGATGAAATAAACTTACATAGCATATATTGTAAGTATATTGAGTTAATTCAATTTGACAATTCTAAACATAAGCAATTGAGTGCTTTGATTAGGTTGTTGTATTACTTATCAAGGGGAAATCAATTAGGTTTGCATTACTAAAACAAATTGTGTTTTGAGGGGTTTTGCAAAGTCAATTGGGTTCTATATAATGGTGTTATTCAATCTAATAGGTATTGTTGTGTATATCCTAGCAAGTGGCTATGTGATAAAATTCACCAAAACAATTATATTTTGTTGAACTAACAATGGAATATGAGTTTGCATTTTTGAGCTTGCAGGACAATAAGCTTATATAGTGGCTACGAGGTCCACTCGCAGATATTCCATTGTGGGGGAGAAGTTTTCTCCATCATTTTTAATACATTGCATCTCACAAGTTGCGATGAGAGCTGCAAATGATCGATAGAAGAGACATATTATGATGTGTCGAGGAATAATGAGAAATTTGATATATTTTGATATCACTCGAGTATAAAATAATAAAATTGAGATGGATATTGCAGGGTCCTCTCACAAAGGCCTTTGTGGAAATATGGTGCTGGAGTTAGCACAAGGAATGGGTTAAAAGCCTATAAAGGAGTAATTTGTGATGGATACCCAACTTAGAATTACCTAAGTTCAAAAGGGTCAAACGAAATCATAAATTTTCTCGAGTTGTATACTATTATTATTTCTTGATAATAAAAGTGATGTGGTAAACTTGATAATATGTGGAAGGATGAGCATTATTAGCTCTTAATAAGTTCATAGCAATATATGGTGTTTTGTGATGAGTACACACTTGATGAACTTACCTATATGAATGGGGGGATTTGTCCTACCCCTATGAGGTCCTTGAGGCTTGGGATCTCTAGAGCGTTCATGAAAACCCAGGCATTGTGAGGGACATTATTATGACATTGTGATGCGGGAACTCTATCGATTTTGAGATAAATTAAAGTTAAGTGTGCAAGTGTGTTCATACAAACTCCACTTTAGGTTCAGGAATTTCCACCTAATGTGGTTGTAGAATATATTTGTAAACACTTGGTATCAATTCAAGTCCAAAAGACATTGATACTTCAAGACTTCTTCTCCAATGCCCTACAGAAACTATATTTCTAAGCCCTTTCATTCTTTTGAATCATGTGGGGGAATGTTGGAGTTAGTATTGGAGTTGAAAAGAACTCCACAAAATGCTTCAAAAGAAAACAGTATAATAGTACAAAATAATACGATCCCACATGGAAAGAATATAAGTGCTAACCCCATATGCTCTCATATAAAATAATCTCTTGTCCCACATGGAAAAATGAGAGAAGTAACCTCAAATTCTTTTTTTTTTTAAATCCCAAAGGCCTCTACTTCAAGAAAAGACATATTCTAAGGTATCCGTATGGTCAAAATTTGACCCTAGACCAAGAGATTTGGGTTGAAAAGGACTTGAGAGGGATGATAACAAGGTTCTAAACAGTTTAGGAAGAGCTTGTTTTTCTGAGTTATGGAAAATGCCATAAGAGGGATCATAAGAGGTCTTTAGAGGCCTAAACCGATAGTGAGGTGTCTTGTGGTATTGCATAGCACGTGGTAACAAAACAGGGTGAAAAAATGACAAGGCCCAGGACAACCCCTTCGGAGGCCTAAAAAAAGGCTATTATCTATTATTTTCTAGGGTTCCGGGTTCCCGTAAAAAACAGTGCCGAATTTTTTTTCGGTGCTCGTTTGGTCAAAATATGAACCCATATCAAGCGGGTGAAATGGTCATAAAAGGGGTGATATTAAGTTTGTAGACAATTCTATAGGACGCTATTTTTCCCTTATACGAAAGAAGCTATAAGAGGGGTCATAAGAGGTCTTTAGGGGGCAAAGTGGTTCGCGGGGAGTCCTGATGTGGTCCATAGGACGTGGTGAAAAAATAAGGTGAAAATAAGACGAGGCCAGAGACAGCTCCTTTGGAGGCCTTAATTAAAGGCTATTATTCATTGTTCTTTGAAGTTATGGGGTCCCGGAAAAAAATATTTCCTCTGGGGTGCTCACTACAACAAAAATTGGCCACAAACATCTTTTATAAGAGATTGTTGGAACTCTGTAACAGGTATTTTTGGCTAAGAAACCTTACTAAGCTATGAAATGGTCTTGTTAATTTCTTTGAGAGACCTGATAAGTGAAAACAAGTCTCTTTGAGTTGGTTACTAATAAAATACAAGCAAGAGCGGTGGGGTCATCTTTTATTTGTTCACAATCTTAGAGCAATTCGAAGTTGATCAATTTGAACATGATCCAATTCTAAAAAAGTAAAATTAGTGGATAACCCATGCTAGAACAAAGATCAGAAGCATGAAAAGAGACAAGAAGAACAACTAAAGAAGGAAATAATTGCAATTGTAACAATCCTTTATGAGACTAAAACACCAATTCTTGACCACAAAGTAATAAAAATGTAAGGCAAAAAACAAAGTAGAAAAGGCTAAAAATGGAACATTAAAATAAGAAGCTCGTCTTCTTCTAGCTTGAACTCGTTATCGTCGATTAAGGATGCAGTGACATTGATTCGAGGAGTTGGTCGTCGATTAATTAATGAGAATAAGAAGAAACCCAAGACGAAACCATAACATGATGATGATGATGAAACTGTATTTCAGATCTCAGAAAGGAAGAAAAGTAGAAGATGATCTGGAATTAAAAATAGAAGGAGGCGAGGAAAGGGGAGCAAGGGTTGCAGTAGTTTTTTTTTTTTTTTTTTTTTTTTTTTTTTAACACAACAAAGACGATTATATAATAATTAGAGCCTAATGGCCATGGGTACAGACACATATGGTGGTATTCCACCTAATCATACAACAAAGCACAAACAGTAACAGTAGGTAGGGGGACCCAATATTACAAAACAAAGAAGTTAAAGTGGTAAGCCACCAAACCATAGTACTAAAGGAAGAGAACACAGAGGTAAGTTTTTAAAGAAAATAAATAGAAAAGATACAACACATAGAAACACAAAGCACCGGTTTTCTATAGCAGCAAGCAGTGGAAAGAACTAGGTGATGATAATTGGGGCATCTCCGGTACCAACAATCTTTGCAGCAGTCGTGGGAGAGGTAACATCAGCAGTGGTTAAGGAATCAGCTGTTGCAAGTTCATTCCCGTTGTCATTTTTGTTGGAGTTCAGATTAGTGGCTTCAGTAGAATGCAGGTGATCTAGGGTAGTATGAGGCGCATCAGGAGCAGAATCTATGGCAAGGGCTTGCTTAGCACAATCTAAAACCTTCTCATGGATGAAATGAGCTTCCACCATGGTCAACCCATACTTAGCAAGGCTATGCACGACTCCATTAGAATCCCTTCTTGTATGAACGATTGTGGCTGTTCCCATTTCTTTGATGAGTGAGGTGACATCATGGAGAATAGGACCCAGATTATGATGAGTGTAGTTAGAGGAAGAATCGAGCAGTTTCTTCAAGTTTTCAGCATCAAATTCCAATTCTAGGTTAGTGATTTTTTTTTGTTTTTCTAGGAATAACACCTCCCTCATAGCCAGGAGCTCAGCAGCTTGCGGATTTTTAGCAGCATATTGGTGGAGAAACCTAACATCCAATCTCCTTTAGAGTCTCTAAAGATGCCCCCTCCAGAGGCATGGTTGATGGATTTCCAGCATCCAGTAGTGTTAAGCTTGGCAAAGCCGGCCATTTTTCCATTGGTTGACATTGTAGTTCACCTGTTTATTCGATCGACTGTCTGTCTGAAACGCCTTGTTATTGTAACAAAAATCCACAATAATACAGTTGAAAATTGAGCATGGTCGTTTCATGTAACCTTCAAAGATAGTTTTGTTTCATGAATTCCAAATATGCCAAATTGTTATTCCAAAAATTTTGGACCAGGTTTTTGAAATATTGATATTCCAAATAATCCATTCATTCCAAGTTAAAGAGTAAGTTATGGAAATCGTTGTCATCACAGTAATAATATTAGAAATCAGTAGGTTCCAAATTTGATATGAAGAAAGGCAGTCTCTGAAGAGATTCAAATGATTTTAAATGCAAGTAAGACATCTAGCACAAGTAGCATTAAGGTTAGGGATTTTATTTTGCAAAACATCCCCACAAGGGAGAATTTTATGAAAGTAATTCCAAACCAACATTTTATATTTATATGGAAGTTGAAGTTTCCAAAGATGCTTCTAATGAGAAGGAGAAAAGTGAGAATTAATGTCAACATTATCCAGATTATTGAAATAAGAGCTTTTTATTGTGAAATTGCCACTCTTAGGCTCTGTTCTCCTCGTCTTATTTTTACTTATTTTTAGCAAAAATAAGTTCAGATCAGCAAAAATAAGTTCTTTTCAGCAAAAATAAGTTCAGATTAGCAAAAATAAGTTCAGTTCAGCAAAAATAAGTTAAGTTTAGCAAAAATAAGTTCAGTTCAAAAAAAAACAAAAATCCTATATGCATTATGCAAATTAAATTGTACATGGATATTTATATGTGCACATCTTTTTAAATGAGAAATTATGGTATAAAAACAGTAGAATATAATTTTAAAAATATTTAGGTAGCATTTTCGATGAGAATAGGTATTGTGTGGAAATAATATGTAAAAAAAAATATTTACATATGATTTTATATTTTTGATGGAAAATTGGAAATATATTATTTTATATGAAAATAAATATATGCTAATATAGATATATGATAATATTATAATACATGGAAACTATATGTTACTAAAAAGAAGGTGATAAAATATTGTGCATTCCTTTGTCCATAAGATTCTTGAAATTTGAGGGAAAAAAATCAGATTATATATAATTTAGAGATTATAATAAATCAATTATTTTCGCCTAAATAAAATTCAATTATAGTATATAATTGCCCTATAATTTTTAATTAGTATAAAAAAATTCAGCAAAAATAAGTTCAGTTCAGCAAAAATAAGTTCAATTCAGCAAAAATAAGTTCAGATCAGTAAAAATAAGTTCAGTTCAGCAAAAATAAGTTCAGATCAGCAAAAATAAGTTCAATTCATCAAAAATAAGTTCACATCAGCAAAAATAAGTTCAGTTGAGCAAAAATAAGTTCAGATCAGCAAAAATAAGTTCAGTTCAGCAAAAATAAGTTCAGATAAGCATAAATAAGACGAGGAGAACATGTCCTTAGAGAGTGTCCAAGTTAAGGAGTCCTCTCGGGGCCCAATGGTAGATAGAGGAATAGCTTGGATTAGTTGGAGGATGACTACAACAATAAATCACTTGGCCCACGTATTATGCCACAGAAATTCTACATTCGTGGCATATTATCATCTAGCCACGGGGAAAAAATATTTTGGCATATAACAATAATTACTCATTAAATTTATACCACAATTAGAAGTTGTTTAGTGGCAAAATATGGTTATGCCACGAAAATTTTTATTTTTACGTGGCGAACATAAATTTATGCCACACATTTTGTTTATTTTCGTGGCTAATATATGTTATGCCATGGAAATTTTTGTTTTTTGTGGCAAGTCTTTATATGGTAACCACTTTAATTATATTAGTCTAAAATCAAAAGGTAGAAATAGAAATAATTGCATATATGATGTTCATTTTTTATAAATCATTCAATAGAAATTTATTGATTATAAAATTATCAAAATATGATCCTCACCCTATTTCAATTTTATTAAATTAACAATATTACTAATTATACTATTGCATGTAAATGTACTATATCAAATACCCCTAAATGAGGAAAAATATTAAATGAATATAATAAAAAAAAACTTCAAAATGGCATATTTTACGCTCGGGTGTCCGAATGAAGCAATTTTTTTGCGTAGCCCTCGAAAAAACAATCGATCTGCATACCTCACACGCCCCGATCGGCCACCCGACGGCCGAGTTACGACTCTCAAAGTTTTCGGAAGTAAAACCCGTCCCGGACCAACCAACAGCCCGCCCCATTTACCAATCAAGCCATTCGCGCCTATGACAACACAAGGAGTGGAGCCTGGGGGTTATTTGGCTCAACCTAACTACCGGGCCAATAGAAAAGAAACTCAAATTCCAGTTAATGGACATTAACACTAGATTTAATCTCCTCTTTGGAAAACCTTGGCTTTATGTGAATTGAATGCTAATTGTTTAATGCTTCTAATCACATACATTTCATGTTTAATTAGCTCAACCCAGAACATCAACTGATTGAACCAAAAAAACGAGTTCAAATTATCAAAGAAAGATTCCGCAGAAAAAAAAAACCCCAATTAATGAAATAAAAAGTGAAATGACGAAGTGGTGAATGAATAACCAACTGAAATGCTGAATGACCTTAGGGAATTAATAAACCGTCATTTTTTAGGTAACGGTCATTCTTGTTGGTTATCCTTAATTACATTTTAGGTAACGTGCGTAAGTTGTTACTTAAAAAACTTTAGGTAACGGGTCTTAGGCTTAAAAAACGTTAGCTCCTAAACATTCAGCTTCCCAGTGTTTGAGGTCTTAGGTTGTCCTCCTCCATTTCCACTCCCATTCCTACTTCCGGCTCGAGATGTCACCTTTCCTCCCATATTTCCTTGGAAACCCTTTTGATGTCCCCCAACTAAATTCCCCCTAGCTTGAGAATTCTGTCCCTCCTTTCCTTTGTTCTTAGAGAAGCACTCATACTCATGGTGTCCAAGTTTGATACACAACCTACAAGTCACTGGGTTCCCTGCACAGTCTTTTCCTGGGTGGTTGTCGGGACACTTCTTGCAAAAGTACACACGCCCTCCTTGACTAGCCACCTGAGTCCTATTCCCATTTCCAGAATTAGGCTACCCAAAGCTCCCCCTAGTACCCTGGTCGCTTTCTACCCCCCTTAAAAGGGAGTTACATCCCCGTAACTCTACTACAAACCTGAAAAAGCTCTGGGTACTTAGAATTAGGCTTCCCAAAGCTTCCCCTACTACTAACTCTCCGTCCCCGTAACTCTACTACTAACCTGAAAAACCGATGTGGAAGAGAGATGGTCATAGGAGAGGAATCCTATGGACACACTTCACATAACATTTCATTAGGCTAAGGAATATGTCTAGGATAAGAGAAATAATATTTAAAATAATAATATCTAGGATAAACGAAATTACAGGCAGAGAAATTATGTTAAATTTACAATTAATGAATAAAAAAACAACCGATGTGGAAGAGNCGATGTTGAAGAGGGATGGTCATAGGAGGGGAATCCTACGGACACACTTCACATAACAATTCATTAGGCTAAGGAATATATCTAGGATTAGAGAAATAGTATTTTAAAAAATAGTATCTAGGATAAGCAAAATTACTGGCAGAAAAATTATCCTATGGAAGGAATTAATGAGAAAAACCTAAAACAATTATTCATTGTTTCAAAGGAAAAATATATCTATTTTTTTTTGTTTTTTTTTTCCATTTTGTTTTTCATTTTTTTTTTGTTTTTTGTTTTTGTTTTTTGTTTTTTGTTTTTGTTTTTTGTTTTTTTTTTTGTTTTTTTTTGGTGCAAGTGTAAAAATTTTATTAATCACCAACAGAAAAAGTACAAACTCAAATGTGGACATTTGGGAGGTTGACTCAACCTTACCAAACCCAGAGGAAAAATATATCTATGATAAGAAAAATAATATTTAAATAAATAATATTAAATAAATNGAAAAATAATATTTAAATAAATATTATTAAATAAACAAATTTATAAAAGTAAAAACATTATGTTAACTTCACAATTATTCATTGTTTCATAGAAATATTCATTGATTCATATATTTTTTCATTATTCATTCATTCATAGGACTGAAGGAAATCAAATAAAATACATGAGTTGAACTATATTTGCATTACGGCACACCATATCACACCCGTCGGGGAAGCCGTCAATAGGAAGAAGGTGTTGGAAAGCACTCTTTCTGGCCACTAGATGAGGCATTAACCCCATCCAGGGCCCCGCACTATTTCCAAAGTCCCTCCTAAAAAAATAGTTTCTTTTTTTTTTTTTGTAAGAACTTTGAACAATAAAATGTAAATAGAGATAATGACGGATAACAGTGTACAGAGGTAACCCAAATTGTCATTACTCTTACCAAATTGGGTAATAACAAATTGTATGATAATGACGAATTTCTGAAATCTAACAGTGTGATGTTTAAAGGAGGATATCACATGACGTTTCTGTAAATATATGCAAAAGTAGGGGTTGCATTGTTAGTGTATATGCAGCCCCTACTTTTGCATATATTTACATAAACGCCATGTGATATCCTTCCTTAANTCTTCCTACATCTCACTGTTAGATTTCAGAAATTCCTCATTATCATACAGTTTGTCATTACCCAATTTGGTAAAGGAGAGAAATTATCATACGAGTGATTCCCCATATATTTACGAAAACGCCATGTGATATCCTCCCTTAAACATCTCACAGTTAGATGTGGGGCCTTAACAAATACAACAGTTGTGGCGGACATCAAAGTAGAATTCAGGCGTAGCAAGAAAGGTATGGTATGGTGAGACTTTTATATAATGTTTTTCCTTTTTATTAAATTTGTTGTCACNAATTTGCTGTCAGTTTATAAGTTCATTTCACGCCTAGCTGTGCCTGTTGGGGTTGTTTTTAACTCAGTGTTGTCTATGCTCTGCATTGGCAAGCCGATAAGAGAGCAATGTTGACAACGTAGTGTGTTAAGCGTATGTGTAGTGTTTTGTCTGTGTGGTTGTCGGGCTTTGTGCTTGTGCACTGAAACATTCCCTAGCAGACCCCGTTAGTGTCTATTCGAAATGTATNCCAAATGTACGGTAAGTGTTATTTTGGGTTTATTGTTTTCCTGTATTATATTCCGATTTACGGTATTTTTTGTTTTACAGGTTTGATTTCCGCTCGGCGTCCTTCACGGGGTGTGGGGTGGACAGTGAAGCTTGGCCCGTTTCCCACCAACTGTTCGAGAACAAGTGCAACGGGATTGGAAGATGGTTACAAGCTGAGCCCTTGGATGCAGAATGCTTAGAGGGAGTGGACGTCATATCGTTGCGCCCCCAATCTAGCGTTTCACGCTATGCACGAAAGACACTCGAGCACGTGTTGACCCTCTCATTATCGGAAGGGCTCATGCGTGTCGATGTCTCACGAGGAGTGCTACCTGGTTGATCCTGCCAGTAGTCATATGCTTGTCTCAAAGATTAAGCCATGCATGTGTAAGTATGAACTAATTCAGACTGTGAAACCGCGAATGGCTCATTAAATCAGTTATAGTTTGTTTGATGGTACCTGCTACTCGGATTACCGTAGTCATTCTAGAGCTAATACGTGCAACAAACACCAACTTCTGGAAGGGATGCATTTATTAGATAAAAGGTCAACGCGAGCTCTACGCGTTGCTCTGATGATTCATGATAACTCGACGGATCGCACGGCCTTTGAGCCGGCGACGCATCATTTAAATTTCTGCCCTATCAACTTTCGATGGTAGGATAGTGGCCTACCAAGGTGGTGACGGGTGACGGAGAATTAGGGTTCGATTCCTGAGAGGGAGCCTAAGAAACGGTTACCACCACTTCCAAGGAAGGGAGCAGGCGCGCAAATTACCAATCCTGACACGGGGAGGTAGTGACAATAAATAACAATACTGGGCTCTTTGAGTCTGGTAATTGGAATGAGTACAATCTAAATTCCTTAACGAGGATCCATTGGAGGGCAAGTCTGGTGCCAACAACAGCGGTAATTCCAGCTCCAATAGCGTATATTTAAGTTGTTGCAGTTAAAAAGCTCGTAGTTGGACCTTAGGGTGGTACGAACGGTCCGCCTCACGGTGTGCACCGGTCATCTCGCCTCTTTCGTCGGCGATGCACACCTGGCCTTAATTGGCCGGGTCGTGCCTCCGGCACTANATTCAACTTCGTTCACTTGCTAACACACTTGGACAATACCCCAACGACCGTAGCCGCTCTGATACCACTTGTCACGTGCTGACTAATTCCCCTTAGTCTTTTGCCACGCTGCCCACTAACTTCCACCCTTGGATGCTAGTCAAGGCTAACCCTTCCTTAGGATATAGCTAAGTAATGCAACGAAAGCTTGAATAAAAGAATAAGAAAAGCACAAGTTTATGAGTATGAGTTTTATTTCTTTGAGAGAAACTGAATACAATACTTATATTACTCTTTCTATCTCTCTCAGTCTCTGTGGGTTGGTTTGTGCTAACACTTTGACTCCCTCAAAGCTAGTCAACCCCGTGCAACACTTTCTCAACAATCCGTCGTGAACAAGTCTGTCTTCCCCTTTTGACACTCTCCTCATGCCAGCAAAGCTCACTCCTTGAGCTGATTACCTCAATTAGCGAAACACGTCTCTTGTGTCAAGCTACCAAGTATTCGTCCTAGACGAATGTGTTAGTGCGTTGGACAGATCCCGTTAGCCCTTAGCACTCACCCCAAGTAATGCACCCCTTGTGCCCAAGTTATCCCCACACACTCACCCTCTCTAAGTTTATGTGGAAGATGGTTGTTGGAAGGAACACACAATAAAACACACAAGTGGTAGAGGGAATTAAACTCTATTAATACTCTCTAATAAATGCTACACTTGTTTACAAAGGTGAATACTGTGCTCTCCAAGTTCCTCCTCTCTTCTTCTGAATATACAATTGAATGACTCAGGTATTTATATACATCACCTGTCCTACTATAACTAGAATATTCTAACATTCCTACTACATTTAGAACATCCTACTTTCCTACTGAATCTAGGACATCAAACATTCCTAGTGTATCTAGGATATCTGATATGTGCGGTTTTTATAGTGTTTTTTCCCTTGTTTCGAGTCAATTTCATGCCTAGTGGTTGTTAATCTGGCTTTATTTCAGCTCATTTGATGTTCTTTAGCTAATTTGAAGTGTGTCGTCAAGTTTGATTAATTTCCGGCGATTTTAGAGCTCTTTAGTTTGATTTTTATCATTTGCGGTTGTTATGCTCGATTTTGGTATGTTTTGTAACTTCAGGCACGGAAACCGAGGCTCGGAACGAAGCCGGAGAGCTTGGACGGGATAAGAGTGAAGATGCATGGAAATGCGTGTCAAGAAGTATAAAAACAAGTCTTAAGGAACTCATGAAGAAATAAGAAGAAAAGAAAGTAAAATAAAGCTTCTGAGGTACATATGCGGGCGCACAAAAGACTTATGCGGGCGCATTTAATGAAATCAGCAGCTGAAGAGGCGTTCTGGAGGTCAGATGCGGGCGCATAAACCTCCTATGCGCCCGCATCAGACGATTTTTCCGGATTTTTAATTCTTTTTATTTTCTTCGTAGTTAGGCTTTGTAAGCCCAACTTTGGGTACATTAGGCACGATTTTCTAGGCAAAAGAACGGATGCTTTTCATAATTTAGAATTACTCTCTTAGGTTTTAGAATTAAGCACTTTTCTCTCTCAAATTAATTTAGGGAAATTAGGGTTTTGTTAACAACATTAATTTTCAATTCAATTCAAGTCTTCGATTCGTTCTTCAATTTGGTAATTCTTCTGTTTTTGTTCTTTATTTTAGTTTAATTTATGCTTTTTAGTCTCTCTAGTTTAATTAATTTAGTTATTTGTTTATGTTAATTAGTTTAATTGTCAATTACTTCATGAATTCAATTAGGAATTTTACAATTGTTCTTGCTTTAATTTTCATAATCATGAGTGAGTAGTCTAATTTCTAGGGTTAGGGAAACCTTGATTAATTAATGGACTAATAAATTAGTTTGTTTCAATTCCACAATTAGTAGTCAATTCTCTATATTGGTTCTTGTTTACAATTGAATTGTGCGCAGATTAGTTGTAATTCTGGTAATTGTTGAATTGATGCGGAGGTAAAAATACCACAATAAGACCACTGAATAATAGGCGGAATTAGTCTAGGCATGAGCGAGCGCCGTAGATGAGTTTCGAGGGAGTAGAGTCGCGAGAATTAGTGAGCCCTAATTTGACGTGTTGTGAGATTGAACGGTCTTCGTTGTAGTGAATCCATTAGTTGTTCTTGGTGACCCGAATGACCCTAGGTTTAATTCATTGGTTTAATTCTTCGTCATTTCCAGTAATTAGTTAGTAATTAGTCAGTAGTCCGTTAGGTAGTCCAGTACTTCTCGACCAAGGCCCTTTATCAGTTTAAGCTTTTTAGAACTAATAGAGTTCAACTGTTCCCTGAGGATTCGATCCTTACTTCCCTAGCTACTTAGTTAGTGCTGTTGGTTTACTTTTGATAGGTGGGCGATAGCCTCATCAAATTTTGGCGCCGTTGCGGGGAGGCAATTTTTAATTCTATTAGTCGGGGGTTTATACAGTTTTATTTTATTTTCTTAGTCTCAAAGAACTATTCGTCTTTGGGGCTATTTTCATCCTTTCTCGGAGTTTCTATTGTGTGCAGGTTCATAGGTTATGCAAAACGACCACGAGCCTGATACTTCATCTTCCCTGAGCCCGAGCAGTGTTTCTGAAACGGTTGAGGCGTAGTAGACGCCGAATTTTTCTTCCCGATCTGTGGAGGAAACTGTTCTGACTTGTCTCAGTTTTTCGAAGTTCACCTTCAATCCACTGTTGCAGGGTATTAGAGTTGTTGAAAGGCTGCCGAAGGAGAGGACAGGGTAGAGGACCACCGCCTCCACCACCACCGCCACCTGCGGCCCGTTCATTGAGAGACTATTCCTTGCCTAGTACAAGGCTATGGCTGGAGGTTATTCAGTCCCGATACCGGATGCTGCTAACTTTGAACTGAAACCAGCTCTGGACATGGTTGAACGGAATCAATTTTCAGGGACATTGAAGGAGGATCCGGCATTTACACTTACAAAATTCCTTCAATATGTGATACTATCAGCAAATGAATGTGTCTAAGACTACATCAGAAGGCGAATGTTTCCGTTTTCATTAAAAGACAAGGTAGAACCTGTTGAATGTCTCAATATGGCTCCATTAGTGTTGGGAGGATTTAGCTCTCTTTTCAGAGGAAATACTACCCACCACAGAGAACTGCCTTATTGAGGAGCCAAATACTAAATTCAATCAGGAGACAGAGGAGTCATTATATGATGTCTGGGAACGGTTTGTTTAGGAGTTTGAGAGTGTGTCCTCATCATGGTGTGAGAAGTGTTCCTAGTTCAATCATTCTACAATGGGTTGGGTAATGAGAGTAGGGCTTTGCTAAATCTGTGCTAATGGTGATTAGAACCAAGAAGTCAACTGCTTGCATATGAATTGATTGATGAAATTGCCACTATAATCACAGTTGGTAACCTTAGAGGGCATTCCAAGAAGGGTGGGAAACATGTAGTTGATGATAAGTATGAGAGTTTAGTGCACTAGATAAATGCCATAAGTCAGAACTTGATAAGATGGCACTACAGCTCCCCACCACACGTCGCTGCACTTCGGGATGCCCTGCACTTTCTGTGATTCATGTGGTTCTTTTGGTCATAATTCCCGTCTTGTACTAGTTCAGTTAGAACAAGTATGTGCCTTTCAAGCCTACAAAAACAATCCATACCTAATACATACAATCCGGGCTGGAAGGATCACACCATACTTTTCTTACAAGAACAACAGAACAGTCAAGATCCTCAGCAAGCCATGCCACCTCAGCAGGCACCCCAGTAGATGGAGATATGTACCACCACACCTACGCGTTTTTAGAGACCACCATACCAGCACCGCTAATGCCACCTCAACCTAGTGGAGAAATCTCGGAGTGAAGAATATGATGTTGCAACATGAGAATAATATGGA
>PYUH01002523.1:40000-43705 GCA_016808085.1 Suaeda aralocaspica | reverse complement strand
TTCAAACCTTCAACCTCCATTAAAACCTAACCTCTAAAAACTTCTTTCTCTCTTATCTCACTCAATACCTCACCAAATCAACTCAAATTTTAACACAAGCATCCCCTCAACAAAACCCCTCAATCAATTTTCGAAAATTTTTGCAATTCTAGGCTAATAGGGGCGCGCGAAATTCTGCAATTTTGGGGCGTTCTTTGACTAATTTCGGACTAGTTGGGCGTTTTTTCTACTTTGCTTTCAATTCATCTTCATCTATTAAGGTATAAATCTAACTTTAAGCAAGTTTTAACAAGTTTTCTTGAATTTTTCATGGCGTTCACACTATAGGGTTCGTAGTTACAAGTTTATAATATAATTTTTTTTGAGTTTTATGCTTGTGTGATGTTGATAATTGCTTGTTTAAGTGTTATTAATTTTCAATTTCAAGTTTATGACTTAGAAAAAAATTTCATGCCCTATTTTACAATTGTGAACAATGCTTTGGGTCCTTGAGTAGATAATATTATAGTTTTGGCTTGCTAAATTTTAGACTTAATTTGTGTAGATAATGCCATGGAAGTTTGATTATTTTTTCCTTCCCTCTAGTGTAGTTGTTACTTAGTAAAACATGATGTTTTAAATTAGTAGTTGAGGTTTAAAATGTTGGTAATGGTTGCATTTTCGGTCTCAAGAGATTGTGTTCTATTGAACTTATGTTGAAAACCTTGGAAACGTGTGGAAATCTTGGTTTTATGTTGAAAAAAACATTGGTTTTGGTGATTGTTGTTAGCCTCACGGCTTTTGGCTATATCGATAAAATAGACGGGTCATGCCGAAATTTCTACTCAAATTATCTAATTGAAAGTTGTGTTATTGCATGAGCTTGTTTTGTTATGTGCTTTATCCTGATTTTTCCTATGGTTCTAACGCATTCATTCTCAATTTTCAGGAACCATGAGCTCGCAAAGAACCTCAAGGAAATCACAGAGGACCGAGTCTTCTACCTCGGCTTCCAGGGGCAAACAACCCGCAGGCTCTAGTTCGGGAGACCCCGCACCACCAAACCGCCGCCAACAACAAGCCCGGTTCGAGAGACTGCAAAAGCGGCCCATCCGCTCTACCAGATTCTTTGACCGCAGCACCTGCGATGAAATGGGGATCACTGACCAAGTGGTCCAGATGGCAGATAACATTGGTTGGGGTGCATGGCTCGGAGTCACCATGCCAGGACCTGATGGCGAACCAATGGCCCCACCCACATACCGGGAACTCACTCTGGAGTTCCTCTCCACCTTCCACTTCAGGGTTATTGTGCGGAACCCCAGTAACCCAACAGCTAGAACAGGGGTGGTCAGTTTCACCATCTTTGGCACCCATTATGAGCTTACCCTTTAGCAGTTCAACGAACACTTCTTCTGGGACCCACACAACCTAGTTTCTGTAGCTCTCGAGCACGGCTGGTCCAACTACGATGAAGCCTCCTGGTGGCTCCGTATCACTGACGGTACCACCCCCTATGCCTCATCCACCAGTAAGACCTCGGAGGTTCAACATGCAGCCCTTCGATACTTCCTTNGCCCTCCGATACTTCCTCCGGTTCATTACCTATTGCCTATTTTCCCGAGGAGAGTTGGGGCAAGTCTATCCTGATGAGCTCAGACTCCTGTGGTTAGCTACTGAGGGATCCCATTTACGAGGCCGAGACTACAACTACGGGTTCTTCCTTGCCCGTAGATTTGCTGAAATAGCCGAGGGTGCCACAAACACGGGGGTTATTTACTGTGGAGGCATGATTACCTGGTTGGCCTACCAGTTAGGCCACCGAGAAAACTTTGAAGGGTTGCACCCCATTGAAGAAAACCCACTGATGGACATCCCCTCCCTGCGGACTGCCGGGTTCTGCAGAATATACACTAGAGGCCGGCATGAACGCTTGGTATGGAATGTCCGAGAATTATCCTGGTGCTACCTTCCCAACGCCTTTACCTCCACCTACTACCTGGACCACCCCGAAGGCGTAAACCCCTGGAGGATTCCCCCAGACCCCATCCCACTAGCTGAAAGGACGGATGCCGAGAAGAGGGCCCTTAGAATGGCCCAAGTAATGCAGCAGGCGGGGGGTGTCCCTCAGGAGGACATTCCTCAACAACCAGACCCCATCCCACCTCCTCAGCGGTTCGATCAGATTGATCAACGGTTCGAGCAATACGGACATCGGTTTGATAGATTAGATGATAGTGTCCGCGGTCTCAGAACTGATGTGGATCACTTGCAGCGGGTCCAATGGAGAGAGCACATGCATCATGTTGACCAGGGCCACGTGCAACCATTCCCCAACCACCCTAACTGGCCACCCTAGTATGACCCTAATGTGGACCCTACCTCCTACCANCACCCCAGTATGACCCTAACGTGGACCCTACCTCCTACCCTCTCCACCACTACTACTCCCAGTTTCCACCCTATGGCGGGCCCGGGCAGCAGTAGGCGTCCTGCAGCTCCTATTCCCTTCCCCATTTTTATTGATTATGTATCCTGGGACGGGACAGTGTTTGACTTGGGGGGGGGGGGAAATTAGTTACTCTTGTTTAGGTTGTAATCAGTTGTAAACAATTTGTTTTTTTTTTTATTTTCTTTTATTTTTCTTTTTGGACTTGGTTTTGTTTCTTTTTTCCCTGCAGATATGACAATCGGAGCAGGACTAGGACTTCTGATATTGAATTTACGAATTTTGGTTAATTTACATTGGGTTAGATGTTCCTAAACTCCGTTCTCCTTTCGCTTGTACCTGTATGTTTTGGAATTAGCTGTTTAGCCTTAGGTTCTCTTTTTCTGCTTTCTAGTGTAGTTTTTACTGCTTTCGTAGGACCATTACATGGTTTGTACCGTCCCTTAAGGCCGGGAGTTTACATGTAACCAAAAAAAACGTACTGCTTTCCTAGTTTAATGTAGTCAGCTGTTAAAAGAGAATTCTTATTGTGATTGGCTAGCTGCTCGTCCCGGTTTTTCGTTGATTTGACTTTTCATGTACCCATTTGCTTAAATTTTCTGAAACTTCATGATTCTTGTATTTGGATGAGTTTACTTATGTGATTTGCCGGGCATGAGTTAGTCTTAAATTGCTAGCATTCCTTGCAATTGTCAACTCTGTCTAACCTTGCTTGGGTCTTGGACTTGAACTGTGTTAGCGGGAGGATTTGAGCCACTTTTGATCTTATAGGCTACATTAAATTGTATTCTTTTCATGTGTGCTTAGTTCCTGGTGCATTTATGATCTTGAGTTTGCCTTTGGACTTTAGTAACTTTTAATTGAAGTTTTGTTGCATGTTGCGCATGATAAGAGGCATTCAATTGTGTTAGAGCCTTCAGATACATTTAGTAGGACTTTCATGCTGAACAATTTTTCCCCTTGATCCCGTGTTTTCTCAAGCCTATATCCCTCACAAAATTAACCGCATTACAACCCTTTTTAGCCTTGGTATTTGATAACATATTGTATGCCCAAGCTTGGCTTGGGGGAGTCATGTTGTGATGGTGTGTTTGGAGGATTAGGTGAAATTGTGAATTTTTGATGTACAGGAGGTTCTATAAGCTTCACATAAAGGCTCTGCGTACCAATGACTGGAATTGTGTTTTAAAACGCAATGTGTTGGTTTCTAAATGTGATCTGGAGTCCAGTTATGTACGTGTGATAGTTCGGTCTTAATGGCTAACTATTAAGAGTCG
>PYUH01002523.1:15000-32500 GCA_016808085.1 Suaeda aralocaspica | reverse complement strand
TCCTATTCCCTTAAAACTACAACATACTGCAAAAATAGTCTGCCTGGGCGCCCAAATATTTTCTAAGTATGGAAAGGGCATGTCTACAATTGTGATTCACATCACATGATACACAGGGGATGCACATCACATGATGCGAAAAGAGCCTGTCAGCCCATGGGCCAATAACTCATCCCTTCCTCCCGTCGGAAAATATTGAATAATACAAAAAGAGGTTGACTGACCTCTACCAAGGTCATGACCAAGGGTTATGAAGTCGGAAATCCATGGTGGAGGGATCGTAAGAGATGTTTAGGTGCCGAAATGGATCATGGGGGGTGCTGTGGAGGTCCATAGCAAGTGGTAAAAAAACGGGGCGAAAAAGTGACGGGTCCCGTGACGGCCCCTCCGGGGCCTGAAACAAAGGCTATTATTCACTGTTTTTTGGGGTTCCGGGGTCCCGGAAAAAAAAATGCCGGTAATCGACCGGGGTGTCCGTAAGGTGAAAATATGAACCCAGAGCAAAGGATTCGGGGTGAAAAGGTCTATGAGGGGTGATAAGGTGTTAAGACTGTCCATATGAGGTTTGTTTTCCCATGTTTGGAAGGGCCATAAGGGGATCGTAAGAGGTGTTTAGGGCCGAAATCAATCGTGGGGGGTGCTGTGGAGGTCCATAGTACGTGGTTAAAAATGGGGGCAAAAAGTGACGGTCCCGTGAGGCCCTCCGGGGCCTGAAACAAATGCTATTTTCATGTTTTTTGGGGTTGGGGGTCCAGGAAACAAAATGCCGAAATCGACTTGGGTGTCCGTATGTAAAATGATCCATGATTAGAGCCATGGGGTTGTAACGCCCTCGACCTATTCTCAAACTTTCAATTAGGTAGGGTGCATTGCTTTGTTGAGCCGCGGCATGTAATCGAGAGTTGCAAGTGAACCGAAAGCGCGGTTACGGTCCAACTGCACGATAACCTAGATCCCACAATTGGTGTGGTCGATTAAGACAGGAGGATGGTGATCATGGAAGCCGAAATCCGCTAAGGAGTGGTAACAACTCACCTTCCAATCAACTAGCCCGAAAATGGATGGCGCTTAAGCGCGCGACCTATACCCGGCCGTCGGGGCAAGTGCCAGGCCGCATGAGTAGGAGGGCTAGCGCTCCGCTGCAAACCCCTGTGGCGTGAGCCAGGAAGGAGCGGCCGTTTGGTGCAGATCTTGGTGGTAGTAGCAAATTTCAAATGAGAACTTTGAAGGCCGAAGGGGGAAAGGTTCCATGTAACGGCATTTGCAGATGGGTTAGTCGATCCAAAGAGACAGGGAACTTGTCCGATAGCGCATTTCGCGCGAGCTTCGAAAGGGAATCGGGTTAAAATTCCTGAACGGGATTGGCGGTTGACGGCAACATTAGGAGTCCAGAGACGTCACGTCCTCGGGAAGAGTTATCTTTTCTGTTTAACATCTTGCCCACCCTGGAAACGGCTCAGCGGAGGTAGGTCCATCGGCTGAAGAGCACCGCACGTTGCGTGGTCTCCGGTGCGCCCGGTGGCCCTTTGAAAATCCGGAGGACCGAGTGCCGACACGGCCCGGTCGTACTCATAACCGCATCAGGTCTCCAGTTGAACAGCCTATGGTCGATGGAACAATGTAGGCAAGTGAAGTCGGCAAATGGATCCGTAACTTCGGGAAAAGGATTGGCTCTGAGGGCGGGGCACGGGGGGTCTTAGTCCCGAACCCGTCGCCGTCGGCGGACTGCTCGAGCTGCTGCTCGCGTTGCGATAGCTAGTCCCACGTGCCGGCCGGGGGACGGACTGAGAACGCCTCTTCGGGGCCTTCCCGCGGGTGTCGGACACCAACTCAGAACTGGTACGACAAGGGAATCCGACTGTCAAATTAAAACAAAGCATTGCATGGTCCTTGCGGATGTTAACGCAATGTGATTTCTGCCAGTGCTCTGAATGTCAAATGAAGAAATTCAACCAAGCCGGGTAACGGCGGGAGTAACTATGACTCTCTTAGGTAGCCAATGCCTCGTCATCTAATTAGTGACGCACATGAATGGATTACGAGATTCCCACTGTCCCTGTCTACTTCCAGCGAACCACAGCCAAGGGAACGGGCTTGGCAAATCAGCGGGGAAGAAGACCCTGTGGAGCTTTACTCTACGTGCGACTTTGTGAAATGACTTGAGAGGGTAGGATAAGTGGGAGCTTCGGCACAAGTGAAATACCACTACTTTTAACGTTATTTTACTTACTCCATGAATCGGAGGCGGGGCACGTCCCCTCTTTTAGACCTAGTTCGCTTCGGTGGGCCGATCCGGTGGAGGACATTGTCAGGAGGGGAGTTTGGCTGGGCGCACACCATCTTTTAAAAGATAACGCAGGTGTCCTAAATGAGCTCAACGAAATAGAAATCTCGTGTGGAACAGAAGGGTAAAGCTCGTTTATCTGATTTTCAGTAGAATACGAACCTTGAAAATGTGGCCAACGATCCTTTAGACCTTCCAGTTTGAAGCTAGAGGTGTCAGAAAAGTTACCACAGGATAACTGGCTTGTGGCAGCCAGCGTTCATAGCGTTTTGCTTTTTGATCCTTCGATGTCGGCTCTTCCTATCATGTGAAACAGAATTCACCAAGTGTTGGATTCTTCACCCACCAATAGGGAATGTGATCTGGGTTTAGACCGTCGAGAGACAGGTTTAGTTTTACCCTACTGATGACAGTGTCGCAATGGTATTCAACCTAGAACGAGAGGAACCTTGATTCGCACAATTAGTCATCCGCGCTTAGTTGAAAAGCTAGTGGGGCGAAGCTAACCGTCCTGGATTACTGACTGAACGCCTCTAAGTCAGAATCCGGGCCAGAAGCGACGCATGCGCCCGCCGCCCGATTGCCGTCCTACAGTAGGGGTTTCGGCCCCCAAGGGCACGTGTCGTACGCTAAGCCCTCACGCCGGATGCGTCGTGACGGCCGCCTTGAAGTACAATTCCTACCGAGCAGCGGGTTGAATCCTTTGTAGACGACTTAAATACGCGACGGGGTATTGTAAGTGGCAGAGTGGCCTTGCTGCCACGACCCACTGAGATTTAGCCCTATGTTGCTTTATTTCGTCCCTCCCCCTTTTAACCCCCTAACCTCCTATTCCCTTACAACTACAACATACTGCAAAAAGAGGCTGCCTGGGCGCCCAAATATTTTCTAACTATGGAAAGGGCATGTCTACATGATGTGATTCACATCACATGATACACAGGGATGCACATCACATGATGCGAAAAGAGCTTTTTAGCCCATGGGCCAGTAACTCATCCCATCCTACTGTTGGAAAATATTGAATAAAACAAAAAGAGGCTGCCTTCCCTCTACAATGGTCATGACCAAGGGTTATGAAGTCGGAAATCCTTGGAAGAGGGATCGTAAGAGGTGTTTAGGTGCCGAAATCGATCGTGGGGGATGCTGTGGAGGTCCATAGCACGTGGTAAAAAAACAGGGCGAAAAAGTGACAGGTCCCGTGACGGCCCCTCCGGGGGCCTGAAACAAAGGCTATTATTCAATGTTTTTTGGGGTTCGGGGGTCCCGGAAAAAAAATGTCGGTAATCGACCAGGGTATCCGTAAGGTAATAATATGAACCCATACCAAGGGATTCGGGGTGAAAAGGTCATAAGAGGGGTGATAAGAAGGTCTTAAGATTGTCCCATATGAGGCTGTTTTTCCCCTGTCTAGAAGAGGCCATAAGAGGGATCATCAGAGGTGTTTAGGGGCCGAAATCGATCATGGGGGGTGGTAAGGAGGTCCATGGCACGTGGTAAAAAATCGGGGCATAAAAGTGAAGGGTGCCGTGACGGCCCCTCCGGGGGCGTGAAACAATGGCTATTTATTCACAGTTTTTTGGGGTTTTGGGTTTCCGAAAAAAAAAATGTCGGAATCCGGTCGGGGTGTCCGTAAGGTAAAAATATGAACCCAGACCAAAGGATTCGGGGTGAAAAGGTCATATGAGGGGTGATAAGAAGGTGTTAAGACTATCCCATAAGAGGTTGTTTTTCCCCTATCTAGAAGAGGCCATAAGAGGAATCGTAAGAGGTATTTAGGTGCCAAAATCGATCGTGGGGGGTGATGTGGAGGTCCATAGCACATGGTAAAAGAAACAGGGCAAAAAAGTGACGGGTGTCGTGACGGCCCCTTCGGGGGCCTAAAACAAAGGCTATTTAATCTCTGTTTTTTGGGGTTTTGGGTTCCCAGAAAAAGAAAATGCCGGTAATCGACTGGGGTGTCCGTAAGGTAAAAATATGAACCCAGACCAAAGGATTCGGGGTGAAAAGGTCATATGAGGGGTGATAAAAAGGTCTTAAGACTGTCCCATGTGAGGTTGTTTTTCCCCTGTCTGGAAGAGGCCATAAGAGGGATCGTAAGAGGTGTTTAGGGGCCGAAATCGATCGTGGGGGGTGCAGTGGAGGTCCATAGCACGTGGTAAAAAAATGGGGCAAAAATGTGTCGGGTCTCCGTGACGGCCCCTCCGTGGGCCTGAAACAAAAGCTAGTATTCACTATTTTTTGGGGTTCTGGGGTCCCGGAAAAAAAAAATACCGGTAATCGACCGGGGTGTCCGTACGGTGAAAATATGAACCCAGACAAAAGGATTCGGGTGAAAAGGTCATATGAGGGATGATAAGAAGGCCTTAGACGATAGCATATAAGGTTGTTTTTCCCTTGTCTAGAAGAGGCCATAAGAGCGATCGTAAGAGGTGTTTAGGGGCGGAAATCGATCGTGGGGGGTTTTGTGGAGGTCCATAGCACGTGGTAAAAAAACGGGGCGAAAAGGTGACGGGTCCCGTGACGGCTCCTCCGTGGGCCTGAAACAAAGGATTTTATTCACTGTTTTTTGGGGTTCTCGGGTCTCGGAAAAAAAATACCGGAAATCGATCGAGGTACCAGTAAGGTAAAGATAGGAACCCAGACCAAAGGATTCGGGGTGAAAAAGTCATATCAGGGATTATAAGAAGGTCTTCAAACTGTCCTATATGAGGCTGTTTTTCCCATTTCTACAAGAGGCCATAAGAGGGATCATATTAGGTCTTTAGGTGCCGAAACCGATCTTAGAGAGTTCTGTTGTGGTCCATAGCACGTGGTAAAAAATGGGGCCAAAAAGTGACGGGGCCCGGGACGGCCTTGCCAGAGGCCTAAATTAAAGGCTATTATTCACTGGTTTTTAGGGTTCCAGGGTCCCGGGAAAAAAATGACCAAAATTTTTCGTGGTGGGCGTATGGTCATTATATGACCCTAGACCAATAGATTTGGGTTAAAAAGGCCTTCGGGGGAGGAGAACAAGGTTTTAGGCAGCTCTGGGGAGACCTGTTTAATTTTTCCCATATGCGGTACAACCCTAAGAGGGATCATTAGAGGTCTTCGAGGGGTGAAACCGATCTTGGGGAGTTATTTGATGGTCCATAGCACATAGTAAAAAAACGGGGAGAAAATAAGACGGGGCCCGTGACAACCCCTCCTGAGGCCTCAAACCAAAGGCTATTATTCACTATTTTTTGAGATTTATAGGTCCAGGGAAAAAAACTGCCAAAAAACTTCCGGGGTGCCCTTATAAGCCAAATATGATCTCGCGATTCGTGAGGAAAAGTCCCTTAGGACGACCCGTGACAGCGAAAAATTGTTTTCACGTTCTTTCAGAAAAAATAACCAATGTGGAAGAGGGATGGTCATAGGAGGGGAATCCTATGGACGGAGTGAACATAAAAATTCCTTAGGCTAAGAAAAATAATATTTCAAAAAATAATATCTACGATAAACAAATTTATTTTAAAAAAATTATGTTAATTTCGAAATTATTCAATGAAAAAACAACCGATGTGGAAGAGGGATGGTGATAGGAGGGGAATCCAATGGACACACATCACATAACATTTCATTAGGCTAAGGAATATGTCTAGGATAAGAGAAATAATATTTAAAAAAAATAATATCTACGATAAACAAAATTACTGGCAAAGAAATTATGTTAAATTTACAATTAATGAATGGAAAAACAACCGATGTGGAAGAGGGATGGTCATAGGAGGGGAATCCTATGGACACACTTCACATAACAATTCATTAGGCTAAGGAATATATTTAGGATAAGAGAAATAATATTTAAAAAAAATAATATCTAGGATAAACAAAATTACTGGCAGAAAAATTATCCTATGAAAGGAATTAATGAAAAAAAAAAATAAAACAATTATTCATTGTTTCAAAGAAAAATATATCTATGTTTTTTTGTTGTTTGTTTTTTTTTTTGTTTTTTGTTTTTTGTTTTTTTTTTCATTTTTTTTTTNTTTTTTTTTTTTTTTTTTTTTTTTTTTTTTTTTTTTTATTTTTTTTTTGTTTTTTGTTTTTTTTTTTGTTCTTTTTTGTTTTTTTTTTGTTTTTTTTGGTCAAATGTAAGAATTTTATTAATCACCAATAGAAAAGGTACAAACTCAAACGTGGATATTTGGGAGGTTTACTTAACCTTACCAAACCCAGAGGAAAAATATATCTAGGATAAGAAAAATAATATTAAATAAACAAATTTATAAAACTAAAAACATTATATTAACTTCACAATTATTCATTGTTTCATAGAAATATTCATTGATTCATATTTTTTTCATTCATTCATTCATAGGACTGAAGGAAATAAAATAAAATACAAGAGTGGGACTGGGTTCAGGCAGAAAAGCCTCTCTTGATGAACTATATTTGCATTATGGCACACCATATCACACCCGTCGAGGAAGCCGTCAATAGAAAGAAGGTGTTGGAAAGCACTCTTTCTGGCCACTAGATGAGGCATTATCCCCATCTAGAGCCCCGCACTATTTCCAGAGTCTCTCCTAAAAAATAGTTTTTTTGTAAGAACTTTGAACAATAAAATGTAAATAGGGATAATTACGGATAATAGTGTACGGAGTTAACCCAAATTGTCATTACTCTTACCAAATTAGGTAATAACAAGTTGTATGATAATGAGGAATTTCTGAAATCTAATAGTGAAATGTTTAAAGGAGGATATCACATGGCTTTTCTGTAAACATATGCAAAAGTAGGGGCTGCATTGTTAGTGTACATGCAGCCCCTACTTTTGCATATATTTACATAAACGCCATGTGATATCCTTCCATAAACATCTCACTGTTAGATTTCAGAACTTCCTCATTATCATACAATTTGTCACTACCCAATTTGGTAAAGGAGAGCAATTATCATACGAGTGATTCCCCATATATTTACAGAAACGCCATGTGATATCCTCCCTTAAGCATCTCACTGTTAGATGTGGGGCCTTAACAAATACAACAATTAAGGAAGACATCAAAGTAGAATTCAGGCGTGGCAGGAAGGTAAGGTATGGTTAGACTTTTTTTTTTATGTTTTTCCTTTTTATTAAATTTGTTGTCATTTTATAACTTCATTTTACGCCTAGCTGTGCCTGTTGGGGTTGTTTTTAACTTAGTGTTGTCTATGCTCTACATTGGCAAGCCGATAAGAGAGCAATGTTGACAACGTAGTGTGTTAAGTGTATGTGTGGTGTTTGGTCTGTGTGGTTGTCGGGCTTTGTCCTTGTGCATTGAACCGTTCCCTAGCAGACCCCGTCAGTGTCTATTCCAAATGTACGGTAAGTGTTATTTAGGGTTTATTGTTTTCCTGTATTATATTCCGATTTACGGTATTTTTTTTGTTTTACAGGTTTGGTTTCTACTCGGCGTCCGTCACGGGGTGTGGGGTGGACAGTGAAGCTTGACCCGTCACCCACCAACTGTTCGAGAACTACTGCAGCGGGATTGGAAGATGGTTGCAAGCTGAGCCCTTGGATGCAGAATGCTGAGAGGGAGTGGATGTCATATCGTTGCGCCCCCAATCTAGCGTTTCACTCTATGCACGAAAGACACTCGAGAACGTGTTGACCCTCTCATTATCGGTAGGGTTCATGCGTGTCGATGTCTCACGAGGAGTGCTACCTGGTTGATCCTGCCAGTAGTCATATGCTTGTCTCAATGATTAAGCCATGCATGTGTAAGTATGAACTAAACTGCAAATGGCTCATTAAATCAGTTATAGTTTGTTTGATTGTACCTGCTACTCGGATAACTGTAGTAATTCTAGAGCTAATACGTGCAACAAAGCTCGACTTCTGGAAGGGATGCATTTATTAGATAAAAGGTCAACGCGGTGTCACGAGTGGACCAGTGACCCACCTTTGGCCTAGGAATGAGGGCATAAGGATCCCATGGGGAGCCGCCCAAGTGTTGTACAAGCAACACTCAACTCCCTATAGTAGACAGTCTGCAGGAGGTAGTAATGCTGTACCATGATACTGGACCTGAAGATGAGCACTACTTTTGGGATGGCCGTGCTGTGTTGGTGAAACGAGGTTCATACATGGTGAAGGAGTTGTCTACTACGCTTAGAAGAGTATGGAAGGTTCTGGAACCTCATCGGAGGGACTAGAGTAATTTAGCATATTCCGGAAGGGACCGGAACATTGGAGGGTATTCTGGGGAATTCTCACTTATCCTAGACACACAAATTTCTCACCATGTTTTGTCCCTTGGACACGAGCAACTCCCTTGGTCCTCCCACAGACCTTGTCATGATGATTCACCCTCGGCTTGCCCATGACCTGCTCTACTTGAGCAACCAATTGACGCTGAGGCTTGAGCGCCCATGTAGCACACATTGATGAAAACTTTGGGCAATCCTCCGTTGTCCTAGTGATCCTCACCACATGCTGGGCCCCGTTGTGTGTGATAGTCATCGTGCCATCACCAAACACCACTGGCCTTATTTTGTCTATGAACTCCATTCCTAGCACGACTGTCTCCGACGCCATGTCGACGACTAAGAAATCAACTTTGCTCGTCCACTTCCCCAAGCGGACTCGGACATCCCATGCCCGACCATACACCGGCGCGGACTTATTGTTGATGGCCTTCCACTCACCATCAACCTTAGTGAACTTGACGCCCAGATCCTTGGCTTCCCTTAATGACAAGAAGTTGTGTGATGCTCCTGTGTCCACAAGCATCCTGGTCCCAACGCCATTCACCTCCCCATGGACAGCCATCAAGCCCCCTTTCTTGATGCTTGTTCCTTGTTTTGTCGTGTCTGCCTGTTCAGTTGGCTCTCTATCCACGACACTTGAAGTATTGAGGAGTCTCATGTTGGCTAGCGTGGCTTTCTCCTCTATGCGCATCGCCCCACACCTCATCTCCTCTTGAGACGACTCCTCCAAGTTAGCAACTAGGGTACTCAACCTTTGCTTCGTTGGGCATTCCCTTGCCCAATGTGGCCCTCCACATATGAAGCATCCCCGTTGGTTGGTCTTCGAAGTTGATCTGAACTCGTCCTTTCGATTGTTGTTCTTCTCAAACTTGTTGCCCCCATTGCCTCCCTTGGTTCGTTTGGCGGGCTCCTCTCCCCCACCATCCTCCTTGTCACCACCACTCCTGGCATCCTTCTTGGGACCCCTGAACTCTGTCAGGGACTCTGCAATAGCAATGGCATCAGCGAGTGTTTGAGGGTTCCTCCTCTTTACCTCCAGCTGAGCCCAATGTTGCAACCCTCCAGTGAAGTATATGAGTTGGGTCTTCTCTGTCATGTCTTCGACTTCAAGCAAGAGAGATGTGAATGTCTTGATATATTCTTTAATGTGGCTAGTGTGCTTCAACTCACGTAGCTTCGTCATAGACACCTCTTGAGCATTCTCTGGGTAGAATTGCTTCTTGAAGTCTTTCTTAAACTCATCCCAAGTGTTGATGGAATAAGTTCCCTTCTTGATATCCAACTCTCGCCTTCTCCACCATAGGACACCATCCTCCCCGAGGTACATAGTGGCGGTATTGATCTTGGAGGTTTCATCCTCCACGTGCATGGCTTCAAAATACCTCTCCAAACTCCAAAGGAAATTGTCGATTTCTCGAGCATCCCTTTTCCCTAAGTACTTGGAAGGTTTGGGAATGTCCATCTTTAGCCCGGCCTGGATAGTAACACCCCCATTTACTGCAGCCTTCTTGCACAATAACAGCTCGTCCTTGAGGAGTTCATTCTCTTTCCTCAAGGCTGAGAGCTCTTCCCATACTTTAGCCATCTCGCTCTCCATCTTCTCCCTAACATGGCTCACGAGCGTGTTGGCTTCGGCGGAACGCTCAATAGCAATCTCTTCAACCCTTGTGTCAACAACGTCCATTTGCTCTTTGAGCGCCCCAATATCCATCTCGGCCTTTCTTAGACCATCGGATAGTTCTGCGGCTCCCCTCTCGACCCTTGTGGATCACTCCTCTGCTTTGGTCGAGTTTTCCACCTCCTTTGCTACCCGTTTCTCTAGCTTCTCAAATGCGGCCTGAGTAACCTCTGGCGCATTGCCTTCAGTTGCTTGTACTGAAGTGCTACTCTTGTCCTTGGCCATCGAATTCTTAATTCAACTTCGTTCACTTGCTAACACACTTGGACAATACCCCAAAGACCGTAGCCGCTCTGATACCACTTGTCACGTGCTGACTAATTCCCCTTAGTCTTTTGCCACGCTGCCCACTAACTTCCCCTTTGGATGCTAGTCAAGGCTAACCCTTCCTTAGTATATAGCTAAGTAATGCAACGAAAGCTTGAATAAAAGGATAAGAAAAGCACAAGTTTATGAGTATGAGTTTTATTTCTTTGAGAGAAAACTGAATACAATACTTAGATTACTCTTTCTATCTCTCTCAGTCTCTGTGGGTTTGTTTGTGCTGACACTTTGACTCCCTCAAAGCTAGTCAACCCCGTGCAACACTTGCTCAACAGCCCGTCGTGAACAAGTCTGACATCCCCTTGACACGCTCCTCGTGTCTGCGTAGCTCACTCCTTGAACTGATTATCTCAATTAGCAAGACACGTCCCTTGCATCTAGCTCCCAAGTATTCGTCCCAGACGAATGTGTTAGTGCGTTGGACAGATCCAGTTAGCCCTTAGCACTTACCCCAAGTAATGCACCCCTTGTGCCCAAGTTATCCCCACACGATCACCCTCTCTAAGTTTATGTGGAAAATGGTTGCTGGAAGAACACACAATAAAACACACAAGTGGTAGAGGTAATTAAACTTTATCAATGCTCACTAATAAATGCTACACTTGTTTACAAAGGTGAATACTGTGCTCTCCAAGTTCCTCCTCTCTTCTTCTTCTGAATATACAATTGAATGACTCAGGTATTTATATACATCTTCCTCCCCTACTATAGTTAGGATATTCTAGCCTTTCCTACTACACCTAGGACTACTTACTTCCCTACTGTACATAAAACATCCTACATTCCTAGTGACTTTAGGATATCTAATATTCCTAGTGTATTTAAAACAACTGAGAATTCCCCAGAATACCCTCTAATGTTCCGGCCCCTTCCGGAATATTCTAAATTACTCTAGTCCCTCCGATGAGGTTCCAGAGCCTTCCATACTCTTCTAAGCGTAGCAGACAACCTCTTCACCAAGTATGAACCTCGTTTCATCAATATGGCGCTGCTGTCCCAAAAGTAGTACTCATCTTCAGACCTAGTATTATAGTACAGCATTGTTACTTCCTGCAGACTGCCTACTATAAGGGTGAGGGTGCTGCTTGACAGCCCATGAGCAGCTCCCCCTGGGGATCCTTATGCCTATGCATAAGGACTATGAGTGGGATAAATAGTCGGTCTGTGACACTACGCTCTGTATATGATGTGGATCTTAAGTGGTACTCGCAAAGAACACTCAAAACTCACGAAAATATTCAATCTTAGTTATCAAATCCAAATAACTTTGATTGAATGCTAATTAATTAAACCAATCCAAAGAATAACTAATTGGGATTCTAACAATGTAATTCAATCCAAAATCACAAAGTTAGTAACAAATATTCACGCATAAAATTAACGCAAACTTCGTATATGAATTTTTTTTTTTTGTGAATCAAAACTTAATTAATTACATCCTATTGTTGAGACTGTTTATAGGTATAATCAACAACAAAATCCTAACTAAATTCTACCTAAGAAACACGCACAAGATAGGCAAATAAATCCTACTTGTGTGCAACTTGCACAACAAACTAAAGATAAGATTGCCACATCATCATGCAATTTGCACTTTGATCTTATCTTTCCTAACAAACTCTAACTAACTAACTAATCAAGAAATTATCTTAACAACATGACTAAATAATTAATAAATAAGATAATTATCAAAATATTGCCCAAAAATCACGGACACATAAGGAACCCAAGACTCCCAAAAATTCGTCCAATACTCGCCAAAGCCTTTGCGCCATTCTCAAGATTTTTTTTCGAAATTTCAAGAAATGCTTCAAGATTCAATATTTTAATCAAGAAACTTTCAAGAAACTATTCTTCATGCTGGATTCCATCAATCATGACTCATACACTTACCAAGAGATTCACAAAACACCATATGGAAAAACCCTACCAAGTGGAGTGGGAAAAAACCATAGGCTCAACAAACACACGTAGCCCTACCTTTCTTTCTTTGCATCCAAATGCTATTATTCCTCTATGGGAACGTCGCATGAGATTCTTGTAACCCATGTTTGCCTTCTATCCATATTCAAACCCATAGGATTAAGCATTAAGTTCACAGATTTTTCCACCTTTCTTGAATCCTCATTCAAATTCACATCATTCTCCCCCTCTTGAAAAGAATTTGCCCTCAAATTCACATCATTTTAGTATGGTGATAAGTCGCCAATACTGAATGTTGCACTGACATCTCCATACTCAATAGGTAGATCAATTTTATAAGCATTGTCACCATAAGCTTCAAGCACTTAAAAAGGACCATCTGCTCTTGGCATAAGCTTATTTTTGCGCCTCTGAGGGAAACGTTCTTTCCTCAAGTGTATCCATACCATATCCCCTGATTTGAATATATGTTGTCTCTTCCCCTTGTTAGATCGTGTCCTATAAACCTTATTCATCTTTGAAATTCGTTTCACCACAGCTTCACAAGTCTTTTGGAACACTCCTAACCTCTTCCTAGCATCTGTGTGTATCTCATCCCTTGCTAAAGGAACCAAATCAATTGGCATGTATGGATTAATGCCATAGACAACTTCGAATGGTGAGTAGCCTGTAGTTGAAGATACAACACGATTATAAGCAAACTCAGCATGACATAGACGAGTATCCCAATCTTTCTAAGTTTTTCTCACTAAACTACGCAACAATGTACCCAGAGTTCTGTTTGTAACCTCTGTTTGGCCATCTGTTTGTGGATGGTGAGAATTACTAAAGCGTAGTTTCGTACCAACCATCTTCCATAGACATTTCTAGAAGTGACTTAAGAACTTCGAATCCCTGTCACTTACTACACTCCACGGTATTCCATGTAATCTCACAATCTCCCGAAAATACAAGTTAGCAACATGTTGTGCATCAGCAGTTTTGTTCATAGCAACAAAGTGTGCCATTTTAGAAAATCGATCCACCACTACCATTATAGAGTCTCTGGCTTGTTGAGTTCTTGGTAGACCAATGATAAAATCCATACTTACACTGTCCCATGGTGCATCTGCAACAGGTAATGGTGTGTATAAGCCTTTATGAAATGTAGACTTGGATCTCTAGCAAGTTGTGCACCTAGCAACCACAGATTGCACATCTCCCATCATCTTTGGCCAATAGAATTATTTATTAAGCATATCAAATGTCTTATGAATGCCAAAGTTACCAGCCATAGCTCCACTGTGTGCTTCCCTTACTAGTAATTCACGAACTCCACATTGAGGAATACACAGTTTTTTGTGACGAAACAGGAAACCATCCTGAACCATGTAATTTCGTGAGGGTACTTGCATCTCTTTTGCAAAATCTAGATCCGTGACATAGAGTTCTTGATGTGTATCAACCATTGTAAGCAAATATGATCGACTAGACAAAGCATCAGCAACAACATACGTTTTGCCCTCTTTATATTTAGATGAAAACGTGAAGGATTGAAGAAATTCAACCCACTTAGCATGCATGTAATTCAACTTCTGTTGTCCATTGATGAACTTCAAAACTTCATGATCGGAATGTAATATAAATGGCTTT
Organism: Suaeda aralocaspica; assembly: GCA_016808085.1. Classification (NCBI taxonomy): domain Eukaryota; kingdom Viridiplantae; phylum Streptophyta; class Magnoliopsida; order Caryophyllales; family Amaranthaceae; genus Suaeda; species Suaeda aralocaspica. The sequence continues at coordinate 18,434 of PYUH01002523.1, read as the reverse complement.
GGCCTAAGATAATGTGACCAATGATCCAATGCTCTCACAATTGCATAAAATTCTCGATCATAATCTGAGTAATTAAACTTAGCTCTGCTCAATTTCTCATTGAAGTAAGAAACTGGACGCTTCTCTTGAACAAGCACTGCACCAATTCATATGCCACTGGCATCACACTCTACTTCGAAAAGTTTATCAAAATCAAGCAAAGCTAAAATAGGTGCACGACAGAGCAATTGCTTGATGTTGTAAAAAGCCTCCTGTGCTGTTGGATTCCATACAAATTCTCCCTTCTTCATAAGCTCAGTAACAGGGGCCATGATGGTAGAAAATTTCTGGATGAACCTTCTGTAGAACGAAGCCAATCCATGAATACTACGCACCTCATGTATGTTTGATGGAGTTTTCAAAGACATGATGGCCTCTACCTTGGATGGATCAACCATAACACCTTCTCCCACTAACAATATATCCTAGAAAAACGATCTTTTCTTGCATGAAATCACACTTCTCAAGCTTTCCATAGAGCTTTTGTTCACGTAACTTAGCAAACAACAATCTTAAATGCCCTAGATGCTCATGAATGTTTGAACTATAAAGAAGTATATCATCGAGATAAACAACAATAAACTTGTTTAAGAAAGAACGTAGCACTTCATTCATAAGTCTCATAAATGAGCTTGGAGCATTACACAACCCAAAAGGCATCACTAGCCACTCATATAGACCTTGTTTGGTTTTGAAAGCCGTCTTACATTCATCTCCTTCTCTAATGCGCATCTGATGATAACCACTTCTTAAATCAATCTTCAAAAAGATCGTAGCACCATGTAACTCATCCAACATATCCTCCAATCTAGGCATAGGGAATCTATATTTGATAGTGATGTTGTTTACTACTCGAGAATCAATACACATGCGCCATGTACCATCCTTCTTTGGAACAAGGAGAGCCGGAACTGCACAAGGACTCATGCTTTCACGAACCAATCCCTTCTCCAACAACTCGTCTATTTGCCTCTGTAACTCCTTATATGCCTCAGGATCACACCTATAAGCAAGTTTATTTGGAATTGGCGCCCCAGGAATAAAATCAACAGCATGTTCTATCCCTCGGATAAGTGGCAACTCATTTGGCACCTCTTCCGGAAATACATCATGGAACTCATTCAAGAGCTTTTGTAATTGTTCATCTTGCACCTTAGACTCTTTTGCAACTTCCTTCACCACAAGCATGTACATAGGAGTTCCTTGCTCAACCTCTTGCTCGAGTTCTTTTCCTGTTAGAAACAAGCTAGGCTTCGTGTTATTAGGGTTAGAGTTTGCGTGAGTCTCCTTCGTCTCTTTTGGAGATAATGGCAACAAATCAATCCTTTTCTTTCCACAAAGGACATAATATACATTAGATTCACCATCATGCTTCACTTTTCTATCAAATTGGGATGGTCTTCCCAAAAGTACTCGACAAGCGCTCATAGGCACCACATCACACCATAATTCATCATTATACTTGCCAATATCAAAAGAAACAAGAGCTTGTTTCCTTACCTCAATCCCCTTTGTGTTATCAAGCCAATTAAGCTTATATGGACGAGCATGGAGTCTTTGAGGAAGTTTCAAACGATCAACAAACTCCTTAGAAGCCACGTTTGTGCATGATCCACTATCAACAATCAAGGTACATAGAATCCCTCCTATTTTGCAACGAGTGTGGAAAAAATTCTCCCTTTGGTCTTTGTTAGGCGAGGCTTCTACATGAAAAGTCCTTCTAATCACGAACAATTGGCCATCTTCCTCATTAAGTGGTGGTTGTTTGTAACAATCTTCTCCCCTATAATGTCAAACTCTTCTTCCTCTTTCTCCCATTGACGAACAACATCAATGTGTAGTTGACGTTTTAGTGTACAATTAGAAGCAATGTGTCCGTAGCCTTGACACTTGAAACAACGTTGCCTCTCTTCAAATTTGGCCTTAGACAAAACCTTCTTAGGTTTTTCATTAGATGGCATGGGATTAGGGTTTTGTGGCTTTGTTGATTCTTTGTTCAATGAAGTAGAATATGTAGGTTTGGTAAAAGGCACATATGGTTTTTTTTCCATCCTCCTTGGAACGCTTCTCTACTTTCAATGCCTTCTTGCACAAATCGTTAAAATCAATGTATTGCACCAAATCAAACTCTCATTCAATGGAACGATTTTGTCCCTTCAAAAATCATGCAATTTTCATGTTTTCCTTCTCTTGAAGGTCACATAACAATGCTAACTTCTCAAATTCAGCAATATATTCATTAACACTCATAGATCCTTGGTATAAAGAAGTTAGTTTGATGTAATTTTGTTGCTCAAAATCGATTGGGACATACTTGTCACGCATCTTTGCACGCAATTTCACCCATGAAGTGATTTTTGCCTTGTTTTGACATAGTCTCTTGGCCTTCAAACCCTCATACCATAACCCTGCACTCTTCACAAGGCGAATATATGCAATCTTGAAGGTTTTTCGGTCATCAAAACCTTTATACTCCGCAATTTTCTCAACTTGGCGTTCCCATTCTAAGTAATCCTCTGGAGTACCTTGACCAAGGAAATCATCAAGTTTAATGCCTCGATCATCCAATGTAGACTTTCGTTTAGGCTTCTTCTTTGAACCAAGGGTTGAATCTGACGAATATGGGTCACCATCATCATCATCCTCCTCGTCACTTCCCTTCCCTTTGTAGTAGATGCTATTAGGGTCGTTTTGTCGTTGAGATTGACGAACAAGGGTGTCGATCCTTGCCTTTTCTTGTTTATGCCCTAACTCTAAGGCTTGTAATTTTTCGAGCACAACCCTTTGGAAGTTTTTAGTGGCCTCAAGAAACTTCTCTTCCGCCATAAGTAATCAAAAACCTGAAATCTGATACCAAATTGATGTAGATTTTAAGTGGTACTCGCAAATAACACTCAAAACTCACGAAAATATTCAATCTTAGTTATCAAATCCAAATAACTTTGATTGAATGCTAATTAATTAAACCAATCCAAAGAATAACTAATTGGGATTCTAACAATGTAATTCAATCCAAAATCACAAAGTTAGTAACAAATATTCACGCATAAAATTAACGCAAACTTCGTATATGAATTTTTTTTTTTTGTGAATCAAAACTTAATTAATTACATCCTATTGTTGAGACTGTTTATAGGTATAATCAACAACAAAATCCTAACTAAATTCTACCTAAGAAACACGCACAAGATAGGCAAATAAATCCTACTTGTGTGCAACTTGCACAACAAACTAAAGGTAAGATTGCCACATCATCATGCAATTTGCACTTTGATCTTATCTTTCCTAACAAACTCTAACTTACTAACTAACTAACCAAGAAATTATCAAAACATTTCCAAAAAATCACGGACACATAAGGAACCCAAGATTTTCAAAAATTCGTCTAATACTCG
>PYUH01002523.1:0-10000 GCA_016808085.1 Suaeda aralocaspica | reverse complement strand
ATTAATTTAATTCTTTAATCAATTTAGCTCTAATTCTAGTTAATTTCTTGATCACAATTGTCACTCAAAGGCCCATTACACAGTCTAAATTTTTTAGAACTAATAGGTTTAATTGCTTCCCTGTGGATTCGATCCCTACTTCCCTAGATATATTAGTTAGAGTGGTTAGGTTTATTTTTGATAGGTTTGCGATAGCCTCGTCAAATTTTGGCGCCGTTGCCGGGGAGGCAATTTTTAATTCTATTAGTCGGGTTTATACTGTTTTTTTTATTTTCCTTATTCTGAAAGAACTTTTTGGTTCTTTGAGGCAATTTCTCATCATTGCTCGGAGTTGCATATTATGCAGGTTTATAGGTTTATGAAAACCGACCACGAGCCTGACATTTTCATTTTCCCTGAGCTCGTGCAAGTATTTTTGAAGCGATTAAGATGTAGTAGACGCCGAGTTTTTCTTCCCTGATCTGTGGAGGAAACTGTTTCTGATTTGTCTAAGTTTTTCGAATTCACCTTCAACTCGTTGTTTGAAGGGTATTTAGAGGTCGAAATGGCCGCCGAAGGAGAAGGACAGGGTAGAGGACCACCACCGCCACCTGCGGCCCGTTCATTGAGAGACTATTCCTTGCCTAGTACGGAGTCTATGGCTGGAGGTTATTCAGTACCAGATACCGATGCTGTTAATTTTGAACTAAAACCGGCCCTTGTGAATATGGTTGAACGAAATCAGTTTTCAGGGACATTGAAGGAGGATCTAGAGTTGATTCCTACTAGAGTTGTTACAGGATGGAGAATGTGTATTGACTATAGAAAATTGAATGTTGCAACTAAAAAGAATCATTTCCCCCTCCCTTTTATTGATCAAATGTTGGAAAGATTAGCTAAGAATAAATATTTCTGTTATCTTGATGGATATTCGGGTTTCTTTCAGATTCCCATCCATCTTGAAGATAGAGAGAAAACTACCCTTACATGTCCTTATGGTACTTTTACATATCGTAGAATGCCTTTTTGGTTTATGTAATGCACCAGCTACTTTCCAACGTTTCATGATGAGCATCTTTTCTGAGTTCATAGAGTCTATTATGGAGGTCTTCATGGATGATTTTAGTGTTTATGGTTCTGATTTTGATTCATGTTTGACTAACTTGACTAAAGTTCTCGAAAGATGTGAGCAGGTAAATCTGGTCTTAAATTGGGAAAAATGTCACTTCATGGTCAATGAAGGAGTAGTATTGGGACATTTGGTGTTCGAGCGTGGTATTGAGGTGGATAAGGCGAAAATAAAGGTAATTGAGCAATTGCCACCTCCGGTGAATGTAAAAGGGGTAAGAAGTTTTTTGGGTCATGCTGGTTTTTATCGCAGTTTATTAAGGATTTTTCTGTAATTGCGAAACCACTAACTCAATTGCTTTTGAAAGATGCTGAGTTTAAATTCATTGATGAGTGTCTTGAGTCCTTTAATATGATCAAAAATGCATTAATTTCTGCACCCATTATACAGTCCCCTGATTGGAATTTACCTTTCGAAATAATGTGTGATGCTAGTGATTTTGCAGTTGGTGCGGTTTTAGGTCAAAGGAAAGACAAGGTCTTGCATGCTATTTATTATGCTAGTAAGACTTTAGATGAAGCTCAAGTTAATTATGCCACCACGGAAAAGGAGCTGCTTGCTATAGTTTATGCCTTAGATAAATTTCGTGCTTATCTTGTAGGTTCGAAAGTTATTGTGTATACTGACCATGCAGCTCTTAAATATCTACTTGGAAAGAAGGAAGCTAAACCGAGACTTATTCGGTGGATTTTGCTGCTTCAAGAGTTTGACCTCGAAATTCGTGATAAGAAGGGAGCAGAGAATGTGGTAGCTGACCACTTATCGAGGATACGGTATGATGATGGGGAGATCTCCACCCCCATTGATGATTCTTTTCCTGATGAACATCTGCTTGCAGTTTGTGTAAACTCTCGTTGGTTTGCTGATTTTGCTAATTATGTTGTAGGAGGTGACTTACCTTCTGGTTTGACTTATCAGCAGAAAAAGAAGTTTTTGCATGATGTTAAGCGATACTTTTGGGATGATCCTAACCTATTTCGTGAGTGTGCAGATGGTTTATACAGGAAATGTGTTCCGGAATGGGAAGTCTATGGTGTACTTCACCATTGCCATTCATCACCATATGGAGGTCATGCTGGACCTTCTAAGACGATGTTTAAGGTACTTGAATCAGGCTTTTATTGACCTACTATCCTACAAGATGCTAGAGCTCTTATTATGTCTTGTGATTCGTGCCAATGAACATGTAATATTTCACAAAGGCACGAAATGCCTCAAACAACTATATTGGAAGTTGAGATTTTTGATGTTTGGGGCATTGATTACATGGGCCCCTTCCCATCCTCTAATAGAAACCGTTCCATATTAGTTGCTGTGGATTATGTTTCTAAATGGGTGGAAGCTCTTGCTACCCCTCATTGTGATTCTAACACTGTTTTGAGGTTGTTTAAGCAAGTTATCTTTCCTAGGTTCGGAATCCCTAGAGCAGTCATCAGTGACGGGGGAAAGCACTTCCATGAGAAAAGGCTAAATAAACTGCTGGAGAAGTACGGTGTTTACCACAGAACAAGATTAGCATATCATCCACAAACCAATGGTCAGGTGGAAGTTTCAAATCTAGAAATCAAAGCTATCCTGGAGAAAACGGTTGCAAAGTGAAGGAAAGGTTGGAGTAGCAAGCTGCATGATGCATTATGGGCATATAGAACGACCTTCAAGACACCTATCGGTACATCTCCTTATCGGTTAGTGTATGGGAAAGCATGTCATTTGCCGGTTGAGTTAGAATATAAGGCTTACTGGGCAGTAAAGGAGCTCAACATGGATGCCAAGATTGCAGGTGAGAAGCGGTTACTTCAATTAAATGAGCTGGACGAGTTTCGATTGGGAGCCTATGATAGTGCTAAGATTTATAAGGAGAAGACTAAGAAATAGCACGATAAGCGAATTGTAAGAAGGAATTTGTAACAGGTGATAAGGTCTTATTATTCAATTCTAGACTGAAGCTTTTTCCCGGAAAGTTGAGGTCTAGGTGGAGCGGTCCTTTCATTGTTACTATGGTGAGCAAGTACGGATTTGTAGAGGTTCAGAACGAGAAAGGAGAGCGATTTAAGGTTAATGGACACCGCCCCAAGCATGAAGGTGATGTTGTTGGCCTAGTTGAAGAAATCAATCTCCGAGACCCTCACCCCTATGAGCTATGAGGTAATATGGTCAAGTTAATGACCTTAAAGAAGCGCTTTGCGGGATGCAACCCGTAGTTAGTTTAGTTTTAGTAGCTCTTTGTTTTTTTTTTTTTTCTTCTTCAGTTTAGTAGGGACTCTAGCTCATTTCTTAGTTTTGGTAAGGAGAGAGTGAGGTACTAATGAATTTTTCCAAGTGTTTTGGGTGTGATTACAGGTAAATTTAGGTGAAAAGGTGAAAAAGAACAAACAAAAGCATAAACTGCCGCCCACCCAGACCCCTCCGGGCATATAGCAAGACCCCGGTCGTGTAGCCCTTGGTCCTGGCGCGCAGTAGGTTTTTCATGCCTTAGTTTTTTTCAACTTTCTTCAGAATGCCATATGCCCGGACCCCTCCGGGCGAGCAGCCTCCTCCGGGTGCCCAGCCCACGGCCTGGGCGGATAGTGTCACACGCTATTTTTTTTTTTATATTTTTCCTTTTCTTTTTCTTTTTCTTTTTCTTTTCTTTCCTTCGCCCTTCCCTTTTCCTTTCTTCTTCCTTCTTCCTCCTTCTCTCACCCTAATTTTCTTATCTTCACTTTCTCTCTCTACAATTTCCTCCATTATTCTCTATCTTCTCTCTACTATATCTCCCTCATTACTCACCCAAATTCACTCAAATTTTCACCAAAATTAATCCTTTTCCATCCTCTTTTAGATCCCCACCATAACTCTCAATTAAAACCACTTTCATCTCATACTCTTTAATTCCTCATCACTATCACTACTCTTCCATGGCACCTAAGAGGCAATGGGTAGGAGCAAGCTCAAGGAACGAACCACAAGGTTTGGGATGCGATCCTACATACGGGTTAGTAGCTTTTGGTTCACAGGAGCAAAAGGTACGGTTCGAAAAACTTAAATTACGTCATGTTACCCCCACCCGTTTCATAGATCATCAATTATTGCATCCTTTAGGAATTCATGATGAGACTGAGGAGTTGTTTAGATCTATGGGTATGCATAGTTTTTTTTGTACGGATGCCCCGACCTATCCCGACATAACTTACGAGTTTATGTAAAGTTTTGAAATTGACAGGCCTAACCCCAAGGCACCTGTTAGAGGTGTCAGTTTTAGAATGTTCAATGTCGATCGTTATGAAACGATCAAGGATTTTGGGGCTATATTTGGTTTGCCCAGTTGGGGGCGTGCTAGACCCCCAAAAGGGCTTTGATGATGTTGCTTGGTGGTTTTCTCTGACAGGTGTGCATCTGACTAACTGGTAGCATGCCAAGGCTAACCTGATCCACCAACCCTCTGCTAGGATTACTCACCATTTTTTTACAGGGACAATATTTTGTTGGTATGAACAGCACGAGGTTCATACCAGAGATATGTAGTGCCTAGGGAGGCACTTAGTTAAAAATTATTTTCCTTACCGTCTTCATCTTCCTCATCTGTTTGCCATGCATTTACATACCCAATGTAAGACTTATACAGGTACCGATCGATTTGGCGAACCTACCATTAACAATATTGTTCCACCACCTACGGACCCTGCCCCGTGGCAGGTACAGATGAACCAGCTGCAAAAACTGTTCAACAATTTGCAGATCCAGCAGCAGCAATTCATGGATCGGTTTGCTACTTTTGAGCAGGAACACCGTCTTGTCATGTACCCGATTTATGACCACTACGTCTGTACCGACGTAGTGCCCTCCACTGACCCTCACCCTTCATGGTATCACTTTAACCCTGGAGAGGAGACCAGTGGAGCAGGAGGAGCCGTAGGTGGAGGTGGTGATAATGATGATGATGATGATGATGATGATGATGATGTTGATGATGGTAGTGCCAGTGAGATCACTGACAGTTTCCTCCAGTTTGACTGAGAGGAGTCCCTTACTTCATTTAGCATGAGGACATTGTTGAGTCCGGCTTGGGGGAGGTAATTTTATTGCTTTCTTAGTTTAGTTTTTATTGTTTTCTAGTGTAGCTTTTATTGCTTTCTTAGGATAGTCATATGGTTTGTACTACTTGTTAGAAGTGGGAGTTTACATATGACCAAAAAAAATGTACTACTTTCATAGTTTAGATTTTTATTTGCTTTTGATAGTTAGCGTTAGTTGATTGATTGATTGATGGGTTTAATGTAACTTTGTGAATGGTAACTTCCCTGCGCCCTGCATTTTATTTAAAAATGTTTTTTGATTGATTTGGGCATGTGATGAGTTATGTTTTGGGAATTGCCAACTTGGACTTGAACTTGACTTAGCTTAAAACAATTTCTAATCTTGCCATTATAACCATGTGTAGAGTAGAGGCTTGAACTGTGTTAACGGGAGGATTTGAGCCGCATATATTTTTTCTATGCTTATTTCTTTTCATGTGTGCTTAGTTCCTGGTGCATGTTTGATCCATGTTTTGGCATTTGACTCTAGTAGCTTGGCTTTGATATGTTACATGCTGCGAATGATAAAAGGCATTCATTTCTTGTAGGAGCTTTCAGATTTTAGGCATTCCTTCATAAATTTTTCCCTTGATCCTCATTTTGGGCTTTTTACCCTTCGTTTGCATTTTAGCCACATTACAACCCTATTTGGCCTTGTTTAAATCATTTGATATATGCCCAAGCTTGGCTTGGGGGAGTTAAGGAGTTGTTTTGTTGTTTTTTTTGCATTTGTTGGAGGTTTTGGAGGATTGGAAAATTTTGAATGGTTGTTAAATATTTAATAATAGGTCTCACATTAAGGCTCTGCATACCAATTTCTAGGCTAGTTTTAATGAAGAATTAAAGTGTTATATGTTGACTCATGAATTGAGAGTAAAGTTTTGATGATGACTAACACAAACAAGCTTAACTAATATATACTTTGAGTCCTATGAATTTCACAGGTTCAAAGTGTAAGGAACTGGGGCAATATTGAGGAACCGAACAAGCCAAACAACCAAGTTCATGGAGAATTCCTAGGCAGAATATTGCAAAGGAACACAGAAGAAAGAAAGAAGTTCTTATGTAACACAGTTATGTAGGAACAAGCTGCGAGAAATCTGTTCCTACAGGAACAGGCGAACAAAGTCAAGACATCCACATTAATGTCTTGGTAAAGAGAAGATTTTCCAGAATTTATAGCATAATCTTCTACGAACTTAGTAATTACATTGGAGACTCAAATCATCATTTGAACCAACACCTAAAAGCAAGTTACGAATCTATCCTACGAAGTGGCTAGGTTAATTTATTGGGCGGATTTTGCTGAAGAATAAAACGGCATCTATGTTTTTAACAAGTCAGAAGTTTGTTAAGCGTCCTAGTTGTAGGAATAAAGTCATGGGTTCATGGGCAGATAAAACGGTTAAATTAGTCAGTCAAAGACGCTATTCTCGTGGTCTACAGTACTTGGGATAGTGGAGAAATCATGGAGTATTGGATGAGCAAAAACGTTGGTTGAAACGAAGATTACAAGCCAACACCATTCTATAAATACATCCAAGAAATTCAGAAGAAGAAGTGGAGAAAAACAGTCAGAGAACACATTGAGTATTAAACGAGTACATGTTTTGATGTTGTTGTTCCAGTCCAGTTTAAAAGGTCTTTTCAATGTATTAGAATCAGACATTGAGTTGTAATTAGTGAGAAAGGAGAAGTGTGAGAACTAGAGAGAGTGGAGAAAAGAGAAAGAGAAGCTAGGATAAGAGTGGAATTGAGATTCAGTTCCTACAGGAACTGACGAGGGAAATTAGATAATTTAGGTTGTAATAGCTGTTACAAGGCTTATAATAGAAGTGGAGTTTTCTTCCTTAGGGCAGGAAGTTTTTCTCATAAATATATCACTTCGTACTCTTTAAGTTCGTTTAAACTTTGTTTAAATTCCGCATACAACTTCCATCACATCAATTCAGCACCCCCCTCTTGCAATCGTTTCGCTATAGAACAGATCGACAGGTTGGGAGCCTCTTCGCTATCCCTATAGCGGGAACTTCGAGAAATTCACTAGCAACCTTGTTATTGATCGTATCACTGATCGAGGTTGCATATCCTGAAAACTACGTCTGTCATGACCCTTATTAGATTGGGAAGGTGACTCACTCAAGACCTACCCTCGTGTGATGAAATTTATACTTATTGGAAGTATCGAATGAGATTTCATCAAGTGCTGAAAATTACCAGGTTTGGCGAGTGATTGAAGTTAGGTGGACTATGGAGGTAACAAAACTAACGATATAATAAAGCTTCCTATAGTTTCTTAATATGAAAAAGAAGATTTTGAGAAATGGAGAATTTGCACGTGCCTAATTATGTTTCTTACATTGTGGTATTGGACCGCATAACCAGACGTGGGTCATGGGGGTGCAAACCCGCTAAAACAAATATGGGTTATTTTAATCAAGTACTCATGAATGAACATGAAGTTAAAACTCTAAAATTGATTTGTTAATGTCTAAATATGAACGTTTTGAAATGTTACCTAGAGATGTCAGTACAAGATATGCTTACTCCTTTTAACTAACAGCACCGAATGAGCTTCTTCTTCCTTGAACAGATATACGCCACTGATTAGCAGTTAGGGAAAGTACTGAGGAGTCTACACAAATGAAAGATGGAGAGCCAGAGGTCACTGCACTCATGAAACAAAGGATTTCACGAAGTACAAGCGCAAACATCGACAACTTGCTGGTTCCTTTACTGACCCCTGACATTGCATCTTGGAGGAACTGGGAAAGTTCCAAACACACAGGGCTGGCCTTGAAACTGAAATGTGACGAAATCAAGAAGAATATGATGAGGCTGCTTTTGCTGGTCATGAAGATTCAAAGGGCTCTCAACAAGAATCGAGTTTCCTATAGGAACACTTCCGGGGCATTAAATTCACTAGTACAAAAGAATCGTGTGTTGCCATAAGTGTGGTACTCCTTCAGATCACTATCCTCTCAACAGATGGTCCCTTATGCGACGTTCTTACACTCCTTGATAAGGGAAACGTCCAAGGGCAATGAGACTATGTCCATGAAGAAGGAACCAAGTCAAGAAAAATCTACAAACGCTTCTTATTCCAGAATGAGTGTAAGGAAAGCAATGGTCGCAGCCTGGGGAGATTTCTGTAGCGCACGAAAGATATGAGAGGAACAACCTGATGAGAGTTGCCAACAATATGCATTGTATGCGCCAGCTAGACTCTGTCATTGAACCGAGTTCCCACAAGAACCCGATAAATCAGGTTATATTCCCCGCACCTACATTCTGAATCTTTCCTGATGCTTTTCTCTAACTCATTGAACTCTACTAGTAGTAGCCTGTGTAAATTTTGACAAACGATGGACTCAATGTATACGATAAAAACTGAATGGTTGAAAGAAATCTCTTCAAACTCGTAAGGACATGTGAATGACCTAACGTCTAAATAGAACTGCAACCTTTAGAGAAATAGATTTTTCGACTTATTAATGAAAAATGCTGCGAAGTTTCTATAAGTGCAACTATGTTTGAATATATGTTTTTCCAAAAGTGAACTTAGGTCAATCACTAATGGACTACACTGCTACAAGTTGTGACTAACTAATGAGAGTTTCACTGAAGGAACGCAAAAAGATCATCATAGCAAGAACTTCGAAGAGACTTGATAGTGTTCCAAGGGAACTCACGATTAATTTAAATACACAAAATAGACTCGTCACCACAAAGTTCTAACAGGATTTTTTTTTTTTGAATGCCCACCAACAAGAGTTAAGTCTCGGTTTTAATAGATCAGAATGGAAAATGGAAATACGGAATAAGTATGTGGACTTTCCAAGTAGCAAGTGTGTATTTCTGTGGAGACGCGGGTCCTCCTAAAAAACCATGTTCCATAAGGAACTCCAGTTTAGATGTAAATGCAACGACATATCATAACCCACCTGATTAAGTAACTAATGATGATTGTGTCTACAGAGACCCCAAGGAACCTGTGTCCTACACCAACATCCAGATCCTGTTTTCATCGGTGCTAGTAGGGGGAACAACATGGGGTATGCGTTCGACAGCCCTGGTCTGTTGGTCCAAGCCGCACAGACGACTTCATAATCCAAGTTTCCTCTCCTACTAGCACCTCTCAGGGGGTGAACTTCTATCGTTGACGGTGGTTGATAATACTAGAAGGTGACATAGTTTGCCCCTAGGTAACGTGGACAAGTCAAGTTCTCATGCAATTTGATAATGCTTTTTCTTGTTGATGGGTATTAAACATAACTTACTTAAGCATTCCCAATTCTGTGATAAAGGAATTCTGTTTGCCATTCACATGCGCCATTGGTCAAATCATCAACAATCACACAAATCTAATCAAGTTGTACGTGAAGGAAGACCGCCAAAGGAACACCTACGTGGTTGTTTACTTAAAGTCCCCAAATGCACATTTGCTCTATTTAAGTGTGATTGAGGATATCCTCACTTTGGCACAAACGGGGTCGTGCTGTCTTCATTCATTGCTTGATAAGCTAGGTCAAAGGCAACTTGTTATTGGTTTTACCGAATGTCAAGTTCCCTGTGACAAGGTTGTAATGCATGTGCTAGAGGGCAAGCATTACAAATTCTTTTAAAGTAAAAAGCTGTGTAAGTCCACCTACTGCCAAGATGCGCGATTGGAACTATCCATATGGATTTGTGTGTGTCCCATGAGATCCTCAAGTGAAGATTACGCTAAAAGGTCTTTGGTTCATAGTTATGAATTTCTAGATAACAAGGGACAATGTTCCTTCAAAGTAAAGATGAAACATTGAGGAATTTACGTAGCTTTGCTAAGAAAGGTTCG
>PYUH01000239.1:878032-910735 GCA_016808085.1 Suaeda aralocaspica | reverse complement strand
GTGTGTGTCTTCGTGTTGTTATGTTTTTGCTATGTTGTGCATACTCAGCAGTGGTTGCTGACACATATATATTTCCATGTTTTTCTTGTTCTGTTTGCTTGTTAAGCAGAATAAGTGCAGGTTGTTGAGCATATGCATGGTGAAGGGATTTTTCTTCGAGAGGAGTGGTTATTATTTGGTAGTTCTTTTGACTTTAGATTTTTCTAGTGGTTTGGAATAAGGGCCGTGATGGTTCCAAGTTGTTAATTTAATGTTTGACTTAGTTGTAAAGACTTCCGCTGTGAGTTGTTTGACTTTTATAAAATGGTTTTAGTAAGGTGTGTTGTTTTACCTTAGCCTTAGCGTTGCAATTAGTTTTCATAATTAGTTGTGACGTGGCGGTAACATGCTCAAGTTCCTCTTGTGTTTATAGGTTTGAGGTAAGTAGAAAGTGAGGAATTTGGGGGTGTTACATTTACAGCCTCCTCTAGAAGGCGGCATCATGAGACTTCATAGCCTCATCAAAGGTTTTCGGATCTTCCTCCATATGGTAACAATATGAAGTTTCAGACTCTACAGACTCTTTTGACCCTTCAATTAAGTATAGTTTAAAATCTGGTCCAAAAATTTTCTCTTTTATAATTCTTTTACTTTTCGTAATTCCCGGTGTTGTGTTTTCATGATCTTTTTGGATTAATCATCTACAACATCGGAACTAGTATTATGTATCATGTCCTTTGGCCTCGGAATTTGTAATTACCCACATTTTCACGTATTTTAAAAAAGTATTTTTGTATTTTATTCATATAATTTTAATATTTTAATTGAAAAAAATTATGTTCAATAGGAATATTAAATAAAAAGAAATTAATAAAAATAAAATAAATAAAATGAATAATAAATAAGTTTTAATCAAAAAATGATTATTGGTGTTCATAAATAATATTTTATGTTTTAAAAATATTTTAAAAGGCTTCTAAAAATAGAATTTTCAAAGGTTTCCTAATTTATTTTGAGGCAAGGGCCTAAAGGTAATTTCTACTTGATAGAATAAGTATGGACTTTTCCAAATCCTCCTTTAGGGCCTATAAATACCCCCTTAAAACCCAAATTTCAGATTTTTATGCTTATACTAGTCATTAGGATTCCAAAAATTTAGAGAGAAAAGAGAAAAAATAAAGGGGGGGGGGGGGGGAGGATTTCCGAAAAAAAAAGAAAAAAAATTGTTGTTTCGGAAAACAGAAAAAAAAATTATTTTGTGTTCTTGGGATCCGTGCCCAGCCGGACCGCTGCCCTCGCCACCGCCGGCTGCCACCTTCCCCTCCTTGGTATTTTTTTCGAACTTTTATAAAAAATTTTTTTTTCCTTCTTTCTTTTTAATTCAATCTTGCAAATTCATGTTCATATTTATGTTTAATCATGCTTTTATAAGTTTTAATCATGTTTTAATAAAGTTATGATTTGTTTAAAGGCATGAATTAATTTGTTGTTCATGAAATTTTAGATTAAGGTTTATAAATTATGCAAGTTATGATTTTTATGAGTTTTTATGATTTATACTTCAATATTATCATCATGAATTATTGTTGTGTGAATTTATGATGATTTTATGAAGTTTAGATTGATTTTTAAAGGCTTTGAAAATAAAATAAATTGTTGTCCAAAATTTATAATCATGAAATTCAATTGAATAAATATTATGAACATGTTTTGGTTTATGAAAAATTGTTCTAAAGCATAGATTGGTTTCATAATTATGTTAGTTGATTGTAGAAGAGTTTTGCCATGAAATTATGATGTTTTATGAGTTTTTCATGACTTTAAAGTTAATAAATAAATCTGAAATTTTTATAAAAACAATTTAAAGTAAGTTTTAAGTGTTCATATTATGCTAGTGTATATGATCACATATGAATTCTATGATGTTACATATAATTTTTAGTATGTTTTATGAAGTTTAAAAGTCATTTTAAGCATGTTTAACATGCTGTCTAGAATTTATAAAGTGAATAATTAGGTTTTTAAAGTATGTAATTAGCATAAATTGATCATATAAATTAAGTAATACATTGTATGATTGATTTATGTTGTTTTTGAAGTTTTTCAAGGAGTTTTGGAAATTTTATATTGCTGTCCACTTTTCTAAAGTGGCATAAAATTTATACTAAGGTTTTATAAATCATAAATAACTCCCGAAAACCAAGTAGTCATACAATAGAAAAGTAAAGTGTAGTATGGAATTGAATAGAGACCATGTAAGAAATGTTTGGATAAATTTCCAATGTAGAAGTAGTTTGTAGTTGTAGAGAACATAGTCAACAAGGTTTTAATTTAGTTTCGTTTTTCCTTATGTAGGAAATTTTGAACTAGTCCACTAGAAGTTGTGACGGAGCACCGTTACTTTACAAGGTACGTAAGTAAGACAAACATAGGAACTAGAATTCATGCTTGGATGACCCTTGATTGTATGAAATATTGTTATGCTTGTTGAATCATGAATTTATGTGCATGGCAAGTTTATTAGAAGCATGATTTTTGTAGTGTGTTGACATTCCATGTTCAATAGTAATATGAATTTTTATAAGCTTGAATTGGAATGTCATGATCAGTTTAATTTGGCCAATAGTTTATTAATCAAGAAACACTAGTACAAAAATTGGATTTTGCTGCGCCACATTTGCTGCGGTTCTTTGGGATTTTTAAAGAACCGCAGCAAATAGTATATATATATATATATTTTAATAGTAATAGTTATTTGCTACGGTTTTCTTATGTTATTTGCTGCGATTGAACCGCAGCAAATAATCCAACCCCAAAACCGGCTAAAATAACCCTAAGCCCAAGCCCATAATATTAGCACCTATATAAAGCTACTCCCTCATTTTTCCACCTCCCCTTCTTTCTGATCTTTCTCCCTTTTTTTTTCTCTCTAACCCTAACTCCTCTCATTCTCGCATCTTTCACTCCTCTCATTCTCGCATCTTTCCCTCTCATTCTCATTCTCGCCTCTTTCTTCTCTCATTCTCGCCTCTTTCCTCTCTCATTCTCATTCTCGCCTCTTTCTCATTCTCACATAAGAGGTAAAATTTCTCTTTTTGGGTTTGTTTTTTGCAGTTTTAAATTAGTTTTTTTCTATGGTTTATGTTTTTTTTTCTGATTTTGTTTGAAGATTGAAGATCTCTCATTCGAAGGTCAAGAGAATCAGGTGACAAATTGTTGGTGATTTCGACATGATGGTTGGTTTTTAAGGTTTTATTTGGCTTTTTATTGTTTCAATTTATTTGATTTATGTTTTTTTTTTTGTGATTGTTGTCTGTTCTTCTTAAAATGTTATTGGGTTTTCTGATATTTTTTGTTGATTCGACTTTTGTTTTTTTTTTTCGATTTAGGGTTTTTGTTATTGTATTTTCCGACTTTTGTTATTGGGTTTTCGACTTGGGTTTTTGGATTTGTGTTGGGGGTTTTTTTAGAATGGTTTTGTGTTGGGGTTTTTCGGAATGGTTCTGTGTTGGTGGTTTTGACGTAGTGTGAGTGTGTCAGTGAGTGGGTAAGACTGAGTGAGGGTGAGAGTGTGAGTGTGTGGGTAAGACTGTGAGTGAGTGATTCAGAGTGTGAGAGTGTGAGTGAGTCAGTCTCTCTGTGAGCTGTGAGAGTGAAATATCTCAATGTTCAATAGTTCAGATGCTCTGCTTAATGTATTGCAAGCATTTATACATGTATAATGTAGGCTTCTAGCAGCATATCCAACTCGCCTATATGAATATGACCTGCTGAGAAGTAAAGTGAGAGAGGCTGCATTTTGTCGTCCATTATTTATAATACTACATTAATTATTTTATGTAAATTGTTGTGCTATTGCTACATTTTTGTTGTTTGTTGCTGGAATGGAATTACTGAACTTATTCTGCCATTATGTGCAAATTGGTGACACACTGTGGATGTAAAACATTTATTTGTTGTGAATTCTCTCTTATGAATTGGTTTAATTGATTCTGTCTCAAGGAAACTTAACTGTCGAAAATGAAGCATTGAAGCGACTCTATAATAGATGTCATTAGGGAGGAAATTTTCAAGTTATGTTTGCTGAAGATAAGGGTTGTATCCTAATTGAATTTTTTAAAGGCGGTTTCCTGATTTAACTGAGTGTTTCAGTGACTGAGTGTAAGTGAGTGTGTGAGTCACCGAGTGAGGGTGATTGTGTGAGCAACTGAGTGTGTGAGTAACTGACTGTACATTTCTTTCATAGTTTTGTGATCGTATTACTTTGATGAGATTCTAACCTGAATATTTGATTGCAGATTTTTGTTGGCAATTTGGATTCCAATGTGACTGATGAGCACTTGAAGCAAACATTCAGTCCTTATGGAGAATTGGTCCATGTAAAGATTCCCCTGGGAAAGCAATGTGGCTTTGTTCAATTTACCAGCAGGTCTGAATTCCTCTTCTGATCTATATTTTGTGAGATAAACCCAACATCTGGTATTCTTTCTATATATTATCTGGAAGTGTGTAAGATTTACCTTGACACCCCATCCGTCCATCACAACCCCTGCCCTACAACTTCAAAGTTAACTTTTGCTAAATTGTAAGCGCTAGTAGTAGTCTTAGCTATATTTTTGAATTGAATCTCAACCTTTTGTTCTTAATGATTCTGCAGAAGTAGTGCTGAGGAGGCATTGAAGGCATTAAATGGTGCACAATTGGGTGGCCGGAATGTGAGACTTTCATGGGGTATATTATTCTAATGAGATTGATGTTATTATTCTAATGCTGCTGTATTCTAATGAGAAGTGTTTTTTGTAGTATAATTGTATTTGAGATTGATGTTATTACTCTAATGCTGCTGTAATGTTGTTATTACAACTATTGTACATATACAAACATTCTGGCTACAATTTAGCATTAAAAAGCAAAAAAAAAAAAAATTTTTTTTTTTTTTTGGGTGGTTATTTGCTGCGGTTTTCTAGAAAACCGCAGCAAATAAACCTTTTTTTTTGGTGGGAAATCCCACTATTTGCTGCGGTTTTACAAAGAACCGCAGCAAATAGTGGGATTTCCCACCAATTTTTGCCCTTTTTTTGCTGCGGTTTTGACTACAACCGCAGCAAAAAGTCCATTTTTTTGCTGCGGTTGAACCGCAGCAAATAATAACCTAGTTTATTGCTGCTGCTCCAAGTGATGCGGTTAAAAACCGCAGCAAATACCCCTAAAAAAACCGCAGCAAAAGTCGATTTTTGTACTAGTGAAAGGAAGTTATTTTTAAGTTGGTTAGTTACTTAATCAACAAGAAAGGTAGTTGTGAATTTTTATTCACTTGATTAAAAGAAATTATAAGCAATTATTTTAGACATGTTGCCACTCACTGTTTAATGTGTGGTCAAGGAGAAAGTAAGTAATTAACCACTCATAGTTAATGTGTGGTAAAAGAAGTTAAGTTTAATTAAAGGGCACACATGAGATTAACTTTGAATCACCTTATATTGAAGATAATAAATATGGCTTGATTGATTTGATGCATGTCTTTATGTGATGTTGTGTGTGAGTCATAATAATGTTAAACCGGTTAATCACGTAAAGTGTAAGAGAACTTGCACCAAAACTCTTGGAACGTATATACCTTGAGTATGAACAATGGGGGGAGTCGTATAGAACAGTGATCTATGACTTCTGATTGGAGTACAAGACGATGTACTCTTTTATATTTATAATCCGGTGGATATCCGTCACTTTAAGTGACATAGTAATACCTTCTTGGAGTTGCTACCAAGTTGGTGCCCAATAGGGCGATGATTTTTAAGGAGGAAACCCGTTCAATGCAGGATCCAAAAGTTTAAATATATTAATTAATTTAATTGAGTCCGTGTACAGGTAAAAGTTGTCAAAGGTAAGTTGAGTGCATGTTTTATTTCATTAATAGGTGTTGCATAGTCTTTAGTAGTTATGTACTCAGCTTTGCTGACTGTTTGTTTTGTGTGCATGGCTTTGTCTTGGACTTGGCTCTACAATGACCCACTTGTGGTGAGTAGTTGTCTAGTAAAAGAAAAGCTGCAGGTACGAGTCGGCATAAGTCATTTCATGATGGGCTGGAGTGAGAGCGCTTGCTGTGTTTTGTAGCTTTACTTTATTTTATTGCTTATGAAGACTAACATTTATTTTGGATGATTGTTTTATTTCTAAAGACTTTAAATTTTGGTTTTGGTTTTAAGGGCCATTAATATGGTTCCGAAGTGTATAAGTTTAAAGTTGATTTTTATTTTGAGATGGTTTTGAAGCTAGTTTTAAATTGTTTTGGTTTTAAGACTTCCGTTGTAGTACTTTGATAAATGCCTTAGCTGTTATCATGGTGACGGTAATACTTTTCCATATCTAGAAGTTTTAATAAATATAATCCTTAATAATTATTTTGTGTTTTCCCGAAAGGGGAAGTAAGAAGTTAGAAAATGCCACGGTGTTACAGAATTGATGAGAAATAGGTGTTATCAAAAATTGCATCCCTTGACTCAATCACCGTATGAATAGAGACAAAGTTATTGGGATCAATGACATAAAACCTATAGGC
This sequence comes from Suaeda aralocaspica, assembly GCA_016808085.1. Taxonomy (NCBI): domain Eukaryota; kingdom Viridiplantae; phylum Streptophyta; class Magnoliopsida; order Caryophyllales; family Amaranthaceae; genus Suaeda; species Suaeda aralocaspica. The sequence goes on along the minus strand of PYUH01000239.1, from coordinate 904,197 downwards.
TTTGTTATGTTCAGCATAACCGATAAAGATGCAATCAATTCCTTTTCACCTGACGTTTTGCGTTTAGGTTCCGTCAATTTGACAATTGTTCTACATCCCTATACCTTAAGGTAAATGAGATTAGGCTTCCTTTTGTACCAAATTTCATAAGGGGCAGTCTTATTCTGTTTACTCAGAATTCAATTTAAGTCATAACAAGCTGTAAGCGTAGCTTCATCCCAAAAACCGTCACTAAGACCAGAATTAGGAAGCATGGAATTAACCATTTCTTTTAAAGTCCGATTTTTCCTTTCCACAATACCATTAACTTGAGGTGACTTTGGAGCAATAGTTTCATGAATTACACAAATGAAATTAAAATAACTAGCTAGGATCATAATACTCACCACCCTTACCCGTCCGATGTCTTTTAATTTTTCTATTAAGTTGTAATTCAATTTCGGTTTTATAGATTTTAAACTTATCAAGGGCTTCATCTTTAGTTGATAACAAATACAAGTAACAAAACCTTGAAATACAAGTAACAAAACCTTGAAAAAACATCAATAAATGTTACATATTTCTTATTACCTACAAATGGAATGCTATGCAAATCACATAAATCACTATGCATCAATTCAAACAAAATTGTTTGTCTTGTCATATTAGGATAAGGGTTCTTTGTGATTTTATTTAACATGCAAGGTTTACACTTCTCTATATTGAAATCAAACGGCGGAATTAATACCATTTTAGACATGTCATACAAACGACGATAATTCACATGACATAAACAATTGCGCTACATAGAAGAAACATCAAGCATATAAATAGAATCAACAACTTTATTATCAATGTTTAACTAAACCATAACATTGCAATAATAATATCCTTATCCTACATACACGGCACACTTAGAAAAAACAAATTTATCTGACCGTAAAATCATTCCCCATGTACAAGATTGGCCCATCTTCCAATTCTTGAAAAGATTGAAAAAATGCCTATCTTTGCATGATAGGGTATATAAATTATTCCTGGGCCTCAACCATTAGCTTAACGTTTTGGTTAAGTTGGTCTTCTAGTATGGTATCAGAGCCAGCGTGACACAAAGGTCACGGGTTCAAATCTCATCCACCCCTCCTTTCTAAGTGGAATTATTAACTACAGGGTATTGGGGACCCATGTTGCATCCACACTTCAAGCCCAACGGACTCTCGTGTGCTAGGGCGTGATAGAGTATATAAATTATTCCTGGGTCTTAACCATTAGCTTAAGTTTTTCGTAAGTTTTTGGTTAAGATGGTCCTCTAATATGGCATCAGAGTTAACGTGATACAAAGGTCACAGGTTCGAATCTCATCCACCCCTCTTTTCTAAGTGGAATTATTAGTTCACGGTATGGGGAGCCATGTTACATCTATACTTCTAGCCCAATGGGCTCTCGTGTGCGGGGGCGTGGCAGAGTATATAAACTATTTCTGGGCCTCAACTATTAGCTTAAGCTTTTGGTTGAGATGATCCTCTAATATTGCATATGTGTCTAGAGGCTCTCGAATTAATCCACCAAGAATCATCATCCTGCACAACATTTATCTCAGAAATCATAGCCACAAAATTCATTTCTTCATTTGTCATGTGCAACATTAGCTTGGTTTTGACCGACATTTTGTTGATCCTTCTTTGCTTTGTTCTTCTTCCGAGAAGGGCAATCCCTCTTAATGTGAGGACCATTGCATACCCAACAAGGCAAGGTCTTTCTTATATTGTTTGCAACTTTTGGTTTAGAATATTGGTTGGTTTTCTTATTCCCACTACACACACCAACCTCTATCACGTTAATGGTAGACTTTTCGACATTTACTACACTAGGGTAGCATTTGTATCCTTAACCCCATCTTGAACCCGGATACTCTCTTTAATACGAAGATGTGTACCCAATTGGTCCATAGTCATGTCTTCCTTCTAATGTTTCAAAGTATTTTTATTATCTTTCCAAGTAGGTGGTAATTTATCAATAGATGTAACCACGATGGCCTCATCCATCACCATACTATGTAATTGAATTTGGTTTAAAATATAGTGAATTGCATGAAATTTCTCCATTATATTATATGCCTATCATTAGTCATTTTAGATGATTTAAAATTACCAACAAAAAATTTCTTACTTGGGTTCAAGAGAATCTCAAAGTTCCTTTGCACTCTCAATATTTTGGTAAAGATCGAACAAAGTGCCGGAAAGAGCATTGAGGATGTGACCATGACAAATATAATTATCATTCTCCCACTTTGTCTTCCTCCTTGTAATATCCAAGGGCTCTTCTTCTCCATCTTGTGTCATCGATGACATTGGTTTTGTGAGAACATACACAACAATCAAAGTTGCCAGCAAAAAATGTATTTTCTTTTGCCATTTTTGGTAACCCACACCTTCAAACTTGTCCAATTTTTTGAAAGTTCAAAGCCATGTCCTTGACTGATGAAGCCATATCCAAAAATAAAGGAAATTAAACTAATAAATTGTTAGAAATATGGGATGACCAAGAAATCGGATATACCACTCCTAGGCACAGAAACTACGTTTTCCTATTAATTTACTTTCACCCCTCTAAGGATCACTGGGTTTACACGAAATAACTAACGAGATACAATGGAGAAAGCAATTTACTTTGATGATCTTCAAAATAAATTTAAAAAGAAACTTGTGAATTTGTTTATGTAAGCACTAATACTCTATTTTTGCAGAAAACAAAGAATGAGAAAGCAGACTCATATAGAGTAACATTACCAAGTTACTTCTTCAACATATGAAAAACCAAGTTAATGTCCATGGTAAGTGGTACCTCAAGGAAGTTTTCATTTCCATATACATGAGAATATACAAAACACACACATCACTTAAATTAGATTAATAAATAACCCAAATGAAATAATGTTGTAAAACGTAATATTACTTCCTTCATCAAACTTTTTTGTGTTTAAAGACTCATTTATCATAAATGTTCCAACTATCTCCTCTCATAATTAAGCTGAAATGAATAGACCTTTATATTAGCCCTCTAAGATGGTAACGAAATTAAGTTGAAATGAATAGGCTCTTGTGTTAGCTCTGCACTAATGAAAAAAAAAAAAAAACCAAAATTACACTACACATCTCCCCACTTTTTACTCCTGAACTCCTCACAGCAAAACAGAAAAACAAAGATTCACAAGAACGGGGTATCATTACCATTGTTGTTGTAAACTTGTAATCACTAAATATACTGTATAAATCTCTCCAATGAACTGGGTTATACTCAAATTCAACAAACATGAGAGTAATTGCCCTTGCAATAGGGCGCAAACTCACTACGGCATTTCATCGAACAGTTGGTGTGCATTACCAAATAACCAACAAATTAACTACATTTACATATTGCACCCATCAAATCAGTGACCAAATTGAATTGGGTTTTTCGAATACGATCTCTAATGGCGACGAAGTCCCTAAAATGCTGTCATTAAGGATAGAAAGATTGCCAAAAGGAGAATTTGTTGGGTGTGTGTTCCAAAAATGGATGGGTGAAGGTTTTGCTGTTCATAGGGGTGAAATTTTTCATGCCATTAATCGTTTACGAAAGCTTAAGTTGAATAAACGAGCTTTGGAGGTATTCCCTCTTTTGAATTTTTTGATTAATGGAGTTTTGAATGATTAATTTTGGTTCATGTAGCCGACTTCAGGTATGAGATTAAGGCGCTGATTGATTGATTAATGGAGTTTTGAGTCAATGTGTGGTTTTTGTATTGATTGTTTTGTGCGTGTTAATGTTGATATTTGATAATGTAGTTGAATGATATATTGATTTTCTGGTATCGAATATAATTGGTTGCTAAGTTTTTATGTTTGCCATGAGGCTTGGAATGTATTCCTAAAGATGTCATTTTAGTATGTTGTTTGGTTGTTTCGAAGCCGATTTTTGATGATCATTTGTTGCATTCTGATGTTAGCTTGTTGCTGAGAAACATGTTGTGGTTGTGATTATTGTACTTGATGTGAAATTAAAGGTTTGTATGGTTGAACAGGTGATGGAGTGGGTGGTAAGAGAGAAGCCATATAAGCCGAAGGAATTGGACTATTCGTATTTGCTCGAGTTTACCATTAAACTTCATGGTATATCAGATGGTGAGAGACTGTTCAATAATATACCTGTTGAGTTTCAGAATGAATTGCTTTACAATAATCTTGTAATCGCATGCTTGGATAAAGGAGTGATTAGACTATCGTTAGAGTACATGAAAAAAATGAGAGAGTTGGGGCACCCCATTTCTCATTTGGTCTTTAATCGACTCATTATACTTCATTCATCTCCTAGTCGTAGGAAAATGATCCCAAAAATTCTTGCTCAAATGAGGGCTGATAAGGTTGCCCGTCATGTCTCAACTTTCAACATTCTTTTGAAGATAGAAGCTAATGATCATAATATAGAAGGGCTGATGAAAGTTTTTAGTGATATGAAGCGGGCAGTTGTTGAACCAAATGAAGTTACATACTGCATCTTAGCAACTGCACATGCAGTTGCGAGGTTGTACTGTGGATGTGAGATGTATGTGGAAGCTGTTGAGAAGTCCAAAACAGGAAATAATTGGTCAACGTTTGATGTTCTCGTCATTTTGTATGGATGCTTGGGGAAGGAAAAGGAGCTAAATCGAATCTGGAGCATTGTGCAAGGTTTTCCTCATGTTAGATTAAAAAGTTTTTTGCTGGCTATTGAAGCATTTGGTAGAATTGGTCAGCTGAATCGTGCAGAGGAACTTTGGGAGGAAGTGAAGTCGCAGAAAGGTTTGACAGCAACTGAGCAGTATAACTCTATCTTGTCTGTTTATTGCAAGAAAGGGCTTATTGACAAAGCTTCAAGTCTATTTAAAGAGATGAACACAAATGGGTGCAAACCCAATGCCATAACCTATAGACTTCTCGCGTTGGGCTGCTTAAAAACAGGATTAACCAAGGAGGCATTGAAGACTATAGAAATGGGATCAAAACAACTCACAAGTAATAAAGTGATAAATTCAACTCCTTGGCTGGAGACTACCCTGTCCATTCTTGAGATCTTTGCAGAGAACGGGGACGTAGAGAATGCCGAGAAGCAGTTCGAAGAGCTCAAGAAAGCAAATTATACTCGGTATACATTTGTGTGCAATAGTTTAGTAAAAGCTTATGTTCGAGCCAAGATCTATAATCCAAATCTTTTGAGGAGAATGATTCTTGGAGGGGCTAGGCCAGATGCTGAAACATACAGCTTGATTAAGCTCGTCGAACATTATAAAGCTTGACTAGGAACTGTAATATGCCGATTTTTGTACTCAATATACGAAGGTATTAGTTGTTGATAGAAGAATACATGCTTAGTAGTTAGTACTCGGTACTATTCAATTTCTCACAATTATAACAGAATCCATGTGTAGTTTGCTTGAGTAGCTAGACTATTTCTCCTGAATTGTAGTCCTCGATTATGGATCTCAAATCCATTGAAGGGCTATAATGCATATTGTTTGCTCAATGTTTTATTAGAACGAGGGACCATGTTTCTCTCTTTCTTTCTCTCAAGATTTATTACGAAGTATTTGGAGTACTGTTTTTATTTTTCAGTCCACTCATCGTCGTGTTATATACTATCCGAATAATTCTGTTTTACCTTATTACTTTATGAGCTAAAAATGCTATCAAATACAAATCGTCTTTAATCAATTAGATCCGTTAATTATATCAACAAAGGATCAAAGTAATCCATGTTACTTTCATTATATCGTAACTAATCCTTCAATGGTCATAATGTCAACATAAGTAGCGACATGAATTAAGTATAGGTGTGTAGCATGGAAATTGCATTCAAATGTGATCCAATAATGCCTATTTTCAACAGGCTTCACTTTATTTATACTTTAGTTAGATCAATTATATGACCTAATAATAGAGCAGACCAAACTTAATACTTTATTTCTACTAAAAAATATCCTTAAAACCAAATATATCCCAAAAAAAAAAAACCTCCTTATTGCAAAACTCCCACTGAACTAAATTTCCTTAGGTGGCATGACGCCCTATTGGTATACGGTCTTCCACAGTGTAGCTTATTGTGCACAAGCATATAGCTAATGATTTATTCTGTTAAGTTGTAGACAACTAAGCAGTTAGTTACAAGTAGTTACAAGTTTCTTAGAAGTATGACATCAGCATTATGTAATAATACAAAGATGTTGTAACAGATTCTACAAGTATATAAGCTAGAATCATTCTACAAACAGATGTATGAATCATTCTCTAAGAAATGAAATTACAGAACAACTTTCTCTCTCGAAATTTTTCTCTCTAAGAATTCTACTGTTTCAATGATTTGCTCAAATTTCTTCATGGTATCAGAGCACCGATCAAAATCTGCTAATTTTTGCTCAAATCCTTTTGATTTCCTTAAATATGAAATCTTTGGATTACATATATATCTGCCTTGTACCCCAATAATGTATGCAATATTTTAACGTGTGCAAACCTAAGCATACATTAGGCTCCTTAAAGAGATTCTTTACGTTTCTTTATTTTTTATATCATTCCTGGGCAATAAACGAGACTATATTTGTCTCTTTCAACCATAGGGGTATCACCTGGTTTACATTCCTACATTACATATCCTTTTAAAACTTTTTGATACAACCCTTTTGTATTAGAACAAGAGTGTCTTGAGAACAATCTTGTATATATTTTGTATTCCTAGCACAAAAGAGGTGTCCCAAGATGTTTCTTCTCAAATTGATTTGAAAGAAATTTCTTGGCTTGATGCAAAAAGCCTAGCTATATCGTTAATGGTTATCAATATGTCATGCATCAATTTATAACACCAAGAGAATACATACACTCACGTCTCACGTACTCCCATTAAACTTATGGTACACACAATCATCAACTGAATTTGTCTCAAAACCATGAAATATGACAGCTTGATGAAAATTAAAGTACTATTGAGGAGAAGTTTAATTTGGTTGAGCTCATAAAAGTTTTTCTTTAATTAGTTTTGCAAATTATACATACTTGTTGTATGAAATCATTTCTATAATTAGTTTGCAAATTATACTTGTTGCATGAAAATATTTAGCTCTTTTAATCTTTTGAAACAAATTAATTTTCTACTTGTTGCATGAAAATATTTTACTCAATTCGTCGGTCACGAAACCTTGTCTATAATGTACCTCAAGATCAAAGACATATGCCACAAGTGGTATGATGAACCTCCTCCCTATATTAAATTATTTGGGGTTTTATTTTTGTACGGATCTTTTTAGTAAGGATAAAGTTTTGATTCGAAATTGTTTTGACGAAGTCTTCTACTTTTCTCGTAATTCATTCGCATAATATGGTTTTTTTGTTGGGTTTTGCCGTTGGACTCACTGGTATTAGAGGTAGTGTGTATTAAATTATTGATGATCTCAAAGTTTGTTTTACTTCTGTTTTTGTGAAGACATTTTTCTTTCTTTCCTTTTTCTTTTTTTCTTTTTTGCGGTTATAAATTGAACTCTTCAATTGCAAATTGTGCATTTGTAACTTGTGAGTTACATACTAACATACTACGAGCTTGTGACACCTTCATAGGTTTAGGTTATTTGGTTCACAATTTAAAGTTTTTCAAATTAATTAGCTAGATAATCCTCTAGCATGATTATACTCCTTTGATTTCGTGAAAGACTATAATAAATATAGCGTAGTTGGTTATGATCCGAAGTTTTGATTTTGAGGCGAGGGTAAGGATAAATAGTAATTGAAAATTGCGAACATACATCAAATTAGCCCTTAGGTGGCATCATCACTTAATTTTCTTCATTGGAATGGTATAAACAAGTAAACAACCGCATAATTAATAATTTTTCTTAAACCTGATTTTATTTATTAAAATGAGTACGTAACAAAAGCTTAATTAAAACAAAAGACAATCTTAGGCATACAAGAAATCATACACTCTAATTAAGAATTAATTTATTGCATTATTACTATATTGGTCTAATCATATCTTCTTAATTAATAGCTCGAACTTGTTTATTCATCTCATTGCTCCTTAGAACTTGCCATTTTTTTCGGTCTTTTGGCTCACTTTGACTCCATAGCTAGCTAGCTGCCGTTTACCTGCATATTTTTAATCAATACCTTATCATTATATCATCATTACATGTCCAAAATACATCTACAAGAACGAATTATAATTGATTATAAATACATTTTCAAACAATATAAGTTATAATCTTATTTAATTTGGATCATGTTAATTTTAGTTGTACTTATTTAGATTATACCATGATTTCTTCTTACATTCATCTAGCAAATTTTTATAGACATAAAGTGAGAATATACATATAAATGTTAAACTTATAAAGTTATAAAATTACAGAGGTGTGCAATTGGGGTGTGCTAATAGTATAGCTAAGGGCCAATGTTGGATGAAAACACATACAAAAATGTATAGGAATATTTTTTTAATTGATCTAATATTTTGAGAAGTTAGGCTAATGATTCATATATTGATTCTTTTTCTAAAACTAGAACTCTAGAATTGCATTTTATCATGTATGTTATGGTTCCTATAGAAGCCATGTCTCAATTGTGTAAATTTATAGCTAAATAACCATTATATTTTGGACTTGGGAGTTGGGAGATAGAATGAATTGTAGCAAATCAAAGCGTGCAATAATGCATATATATGCATCAACTTTGGAATGTTTCATGCATATGTGATATGCGTGAAGCCAAGCACATACAAATAATGGGGCATTACCTTGTCAATGTTATTAAATAAGACTCATAAACGAACTAAAATTAATAATGGAAGTAAGGAGGTGGGGGAGAAGTGTAAACATATGGAGAAGGTGGGTGGTGGATGGGCTTAGGGTGCGGGTGAGGGAATGGTTTAGGGTGAGGATGAGGGTGTGGCATAGGGTGAGGGTGGTGAGGTGGATATTTGTGAACTGGGGGTGAATAATAGTAAGGGGGAGACTTGTATATCGGACTTGGACTAGGTGGTGGATACTTGTAGGTTGGTGGAGGCTTGTAAACTGGGGTTGGAGGGGGGTAGTAGTGAACGGGAGGAGATTTGTATACTGGCGATGGTGGTGGAGACTTGTAAGTAGGGGTTGGTGGACAGTATGTAGGAGGAGACTTGTACACTGGGGTATGTGGTGGATAATATTTAGGAGGAGACTTGTACCCTGGTGATGGTGGTGACTTGTAGACGGGAGTGTGAGGTGGATAATAATGAGGAGGAGACTTGTGTAGGGGAGATGGTGGTAAGTAATAGTGTGGAGGTTTCTCATGGTGTGGGGGCTTCATATGATGAGGTGGTTTCTCATGATGGTGTGGGGGTTTCAAGTGATGAGGAGGTTTCTCATGATAGTGTGGGGGCTTCATATGATGAGGGGGTTGCTCGCGATGATGTGGGGGCATCCCATAATGTGGTGGAGGGTAATGCTTCTTAGGCCTTTCATGGCCATGGACCGGGGGTGGTAGCGAGCCGTAATGGTGAGGAGGAGGTGGTGGAGAGGCATAGATGTAATTAGCGGATGTTACTAAAGGCAAACTAAGTGAAACAAAAGTTACTACTAGAGTGGCCAAGAGAAAGGCCATTCCTCCTAACTTTCCCATGATTTAGCTACAATATGAAAGGTTTTGGTTATGTGTTAAGCTGATGAAAAGTACCCCTTTATATAGCTCCAAAATTTACCTTGTTACTTTTGCTAGTAAAACTAAATTTACCATGCAATATAATGTCGTGTGAAACATATTAACTGAGTTATGACTTAATTGAGGAATATATCTTATTCCTTTTGCATTGCTATATTATTGCTACTTGTTTGCTAAGATGCTATATAGCTGCAAGCTCAGCAAAAGACATATATATATAGAATAAGGTTGTGTTACTTTGCTTAATTTACTATTACTTCATCATTATATACGCCTAGTTATCTGGATGGCAATTTGACTTAATGCAGAAATCCTGCATAAGCTCCCATCTTACTACATTAAGCTATAATTTGGTTTGGTAACAAGAAAAAAAAAAAAAAAAGAAAAAGGTTATTTTACCGAGTATCTCTAAGGTTAAGTACATATGTTTGTTGGTAAACAAATGTTCATGCGAGTTTATTAATTTTCCCCTTAAAAAAGAATGAATATGTCGTGCATATAATTAAAAAGAAAAAAAAAATGACACAATTGTGAATTTTGAATATTTGTGATAAAATGTTATGAGCTATCCAAATCCCGTGTAATGAAAATCGACAATTCATACTAATTGACATAACAACAACCAAGAAAAAAAAAAAAGAAAAAAAAAATTGAGTTGAAATGATTGAGAGAAACTTGAACTCAAACCTAAATAAACACAAATTAGAATGTACAAATTATTCAATTAACCCTATAGGAAATTGCATGTTTGATACAGTTGCCATGCAAATATGCAATACAACTATTCTACCTATGGGTTTATGAATACTTGGAATTTTGCGCATATTCGAATCTCACTCCTTTGTTCCAATTGCCAAAATGACAACTGTACTTATTGCCAGAATACAGAAAAATTAAAAAAAAAAAAGATTAAAAAAAAGATTAAAAAAAAAAAAGTTGCTTATTATATATCAAATTTTGAGCTACTTTTTTTACTCGTATTCCTATCAATTATTTGTAACTTTTTCCTCTTTGTTTCTGAATTGAGATATTACTCATATTCCACTAGCAATTTCCAATAATCGAAAATGAAATCTTTTGGAATAAATTATGGAATCATGTGAAAAACTACTATTGCTAGAAACTTAAACTAAGAGAATATTGTACGTTGTCCTCTAGTTATTAGTTTACTACGTGTTTATAGCAACAGTGTTAATTCTTTCATAATTTACGTAGGGCCATTTATATATTTTGAAAAATGTAAATTGAGATTTATTTAGTTTACAACATAAGATAAAACAAATATTGATGTGAAAAGCAATATACCTTTGTAATTAAAATAAATATATAAATAAATTATAATAAAATTCGGATGCCAATAAAACGACAATGGTAAGAAACAAGAAAATGGGATAAACATTAGTAGCTTGGTAATTCCTTAGTTTCCTCGGTTCAATAATTTTAGTAAATTTTAGTTTAATTCATTGGCTATTAGGTGATAGGAATGTGACCTAATAAAATGTAATCTCAATTTTAGTAATTTGTATAACATATGTTAAATTTTTTATACAAAACCAAGACTCTACCTCGTACCGATATTGATATATACGTGCGTAATACATAGAGATGATAAAGTCGATAAAAGGTAGGGTTGGGTTAGGGCTAATATAGCTTTAGTTAATTAAGTGAATTAAAATACAGAGTACTTACCTAAATAATAGGTAACTGTATTATCAAAATCTCATTAATTTTCATCATTCGTCATAATCAACTCATGTAAGATCCTTGAAAAAAACATGAGTTCAGCAAAAAGTTTAAAGTATGCCAATTGATAAATTTGGCTATATTATTTCTGAAGGTGATTAATTTAAGACACCTTAATTAATTATAAGTGTTTGTGTGATGAACTTAAATAAAATTTCAGCTCAAAATTGAGTTACTAGAAAAAGTAACATCTCAAAAATAGGTACTGAAATACCTTATCATTTTAGCTATACCTAATCAATATCATCTAGCTAGCTTATCGATTTCAACTGTATTTTAATTGGTGTCGCTGAAGATAGCCTTNAAATTAGAATGTACAAATTATTCAATTAACCCTATAGGAAATTGCATGTTTGATACAGTTGCCATGCAAATATGCAATACAACTATTCTACCTATGGGTTTATGAATACTTGGAATTTTGCGCATATTCGAATCTCACTCCTTTGTTCCAATTGCCAAAATGACAACTGTACTTATTGCCAGAATACAGAAAAATTAAAAAAAAAAAAGATTAAAAAAAAGATTAAAAAAAAAAAAGTTGCTTATTATATATCAAATTTTGAGCTACTTTTTTTACTCGTATTCCTATCAATTATTTGTAACTTTTTCCTCTTTGTTTCTGAATTGAGATATTACTCATATTCCACTAGCAATTTCCAATAATCGAAAATGAAATCTTTTGGAATAAATTATGGAATCATGTGAAAAACTACTATTGCTAGAAACTTAAACTAAGAGAATATTGTACGTTGTCCTCTAGTTATTAGTTTACTACGTGTTTATAGCAACAGTGTTAATTCTTTCATAATTTACGTAGGGCCATTTATATATTTTGAAAAATGTAAATTGAGATTTATTTAGTTTACAACATAAGATAAAACAAATATTGATGTGAAAAGCAATATACCTTTGTAATTAAAATAAATATATAAATAAATTATAATAAAATTCGGATGCCAATAAAACGACAATGGTAAGAAACAAGAAAATGGGATAAACATTAGTAGCTTGGTAATTCCTTAGTTTCCTCGGTTCAATAATTTTAGTAAATTTTAGTTTAATTCATTGGCTATTAGGTGATAGGAATGTGACCTAATAAAATGTAATCTCAATTTTAGTAATTTGTATAACATATGTTAAATTTTTTATACAAAACCAAGACTCTACCTCGTACCGATATTGATATATACGTGCGTAATACATAGAGATGATAAAGTCGATAAAAGGTAGGGTTGGGTTAGGGCTAATATAGCTTTAGTTAATTAAGTGAATTAAAATACAGAGTACTTACCTAAATAATAGGTAACTGTATTATCAAAATCTCATTAATTTTCATCATTCGTCATAATCAACTCATGTAAGATCCTTGAAAAAAACATGAGTTCAGCAAAAAGTTTAAAGTATGCCAATTGATAAATTTGGCTATATTATTTCTGAAGGTGATTAATTTAAGACACCTTAATTAATTATAAGTGTTTGTGTGATGAACTTAAATAAAATTTCAGCTCAAAATTGAGTTACTAGAAAAAGTAACATCTCAAAAATAGGTACTGAAATACCTTATCATTTTAGCTATACCTAATCAATATCATCTAGCTAGCTTATCGATTTCAACTGTATTTTAATTGGTGTCGCTGAAGATAGCCTTAAATTATTAGGCTTTAACTTAGCAACTACTTACGCCCACATTTTTGCTTAGTATTTATGCAAATCGATTAGTAAGATTACTGGGAGAGTTCTTTATGAGTTGTTCACTGTTGAAGACTAAACGTGCATAAATTGTTTTCTTACAGGCGGATATACCGTGTGGTTGCTATAGAAATTTTGGTGTGTACTCAAATGTACACAAAGTTAGTTTATAATACAATAACATAACATAATAACACCGGCAAATTTAAAAAAAAAAAAAATTCCGGAGATAAATTCCTAAATTAATCTCATAATGGTGTTTTTTAGTGATTTGAAACTCATTTATTCTAATTTGAAAGCATATACTCGTGACTTGATTTACAAAAAAAAATTGTCACTTGAAACTTATGCGAAATGTGACTTGAAAAAGATATGGTGTGACTTGAAACTCAACTGCTATGACTTGATAAATTTTTGAGATAAATTTAACTAAATTAATCTCGATGTTTTTTTTCTAAACGTTCACCATTAACACCCTTAAAGGTATCCTCAACAATGTTCATAGTTTTTTTTTTTTCCAGTATGCCCACCCAATTCACCGGAGTTTAGCTCTAAGTACATCCAAATTCGACTCGTGTCGCACACCTAGCAGATGGTGGGTGGGGAAGCCTTTATTCTATCTTTAGTCGACACATTCCCCGCCGAAGCATAGTAGGAGTCTTCCAATAAGAGTTTTTTTGCATTCCGTGAGGCTCGAACCCGAGACCTTCCTTAAACGACATCAAAATGCTTACCACTTGAGCAAACTCTTATCGGTTAAATATGTAAATAGTTACCCTATGATATTAGAGCAAATTAAATCGATCAATGAGTAACTATTATGAGTCACTTTAGAGAATTTTTATATGGAGTAATTTTATTTATTATTTATAATTAATTTGTTTGTTTACTTTTGAATGTTGAGGTTTTTAGTTTATACTTATTATCCACAAATTTACTTTACTCAATCATTTAAGTATTAATCGATTCAATCTCTTGAAACCGGGAGGGAGACTTTAACCACTTGAGCTACCCCTCATTATCTCTTAAATCCCTAATATGAATAAATGATATTTTAGAACACATGATATGATTTTGATAGGAAAAGATGCATAATGCATCATCCCTTAATATGTCAATGCTTTTGTAGTTATAATGTCCTTGTCTAACGCTCCCATTTGGCGCAAGAACAAGAAATAATACGGAGTACACCATCTTATGGCAATGACTAATTTTGAGATGAAAATTTTGATAGGTCATTTTCTATCATTGGCAATTCTACGAAAGATTACCACAACTTTAGTGAGATTAGCTGTGTGACAATTCACAAGTTTCCTAATTCGATCTTTCATGAGAAACAAAGCTAGCACATAATGTTTTATTTACCAAATTATTTGTTCAATCTAATGTTTTGGTATCTAAACTTAAAACAACATTGAATTTCAATAGCTGTTAATTAATAGCGGTTTAGGCAACGACCGCTATTAGATTGAAAAAAAAGCTTAAAGTGAACAAATTTTTGTGAGCATTGTCTGTAGTCTTATGCTATGTAGCAATTGAAATCTTTAGGGGAGGCAAAATACTTGTTACGTTTACAAATTTCTCTAATAAAGCTAGATCTATTTAGCTTTTGTAAATTCATCAATTTCTTAATTAGTAAATTAACCACAACTTTGGAGTTATAGGTAAAAAGAGAGGTTTGATTACAAAAACTAAATACTCCCTCAGTTTTTTTTTACTTGCTACATTTACTTTTTTGCATTTTCAAAGACAAAAGCTATGAAATTAATATCTCGAGTTTAGTATAATAAAAAATAATAAACATTATATTTTCGGAAAATATATATCGAGACGAATTAAACAAGATCCTATATGGCTATGTTTTTCGGTACGTATTAAATACCAGAATGATTTAAAGTTACAATATATATAATGTCAAAAACTCGAATGTAGCAACTACAAAAAGACCGAAAAAGTACCACTTTTAGAACCTTTTTAAAGAGAGAAGCTTAAATATATGGAATCCATAAAGTTAAGATTAAACCTATAAGCTCCTCTAATTATTTAGCCATTGGTGGAAGCAGACTCTACCCTCTGTATGAATTAAAGTAAACTATTGTTGATTGCTTAACAAGATAAACAAAACACGTTTTGGCTGTATCATGTCCATGCACTAAGATTTCATAGGGTGAGGAAGTTTATATTTTCATGTCCATGCACTAAGATTTCATGTTTCATATGAAAGCCAAAGGTCAAAATATCAATTAGGATTAGTGACTGCTATACACTTAGGCCCTGTTCTGCTCGTTTTATTTTTACTTATTTTCAGCAAAAATAAGTTCAGTTCAGCAAAAATCAGTTTCGACCCTTAATAAATTGTTCATGATTTCAGCAAAAATAAGTTCAGATCAGCAAAAATAAGTTGAGGAGAATAGGGCCTTACTCCCTCAATTTTAATGAATAGACCAATATATCATTGGTAGAGTTTTAGATTCTTCTTAGATTATTTCAGTTCATTTCATTCCATTTTAATTCAATTCAGTTACTTTAGTAAATTTCAGCCCATTACAAGGTCTAGTAAGACCCTGTTCTCTTCAACTTATTTTTGCTGATCTGAATTTATTTTTGCTAATTTGAACTTATTTTTACTTACCTAAAATTATTTTTGCTGAACTGAACTTATTGTTGCTGAAACCATTTATTAAGGATTGAAACTGATTTTTGCTGAACTGAAGTTATTTTTGCTGAACTGGACTTATTTTTACTGATCTGAACCTATTTTTGCTGAACTGAACTTATTTTTGCTGAAAATAAGTAAAAATAAACCGAGGAGAACAGGGCCTAAGTCAGTGATTTTGTTGCCAATAGATTTGATACTATATATCTAAATTAGTTTTAACTTAGGTTATGTTTTTCTGGACTGAAACATAGTTGAATTGAATTAATTAAACTAAATTGAAGTGAGCTGAACTGAACTGAAGTAGTAATTATAATAGAGATGAGATGAGCTGAATTGAAAAAAATTGGATTAAATTGAATTGAATAGAGATGAAATTGTTTTTTGATACTATATATCTAATTTAGTTTTAACTTAAGTTATGTTTTTCTGGACTGAAACATAGTTGAATTGAATTAATTAAACTAAATTGAAGTGAGCTGAACTGAACTGAAGTAGTAATTATAATAGAGATGAGATGAGCTGAATTGAAAAAAATTGGATTAAATTGAATTGAATAGAGATGAAATTGTTTTTTGATACTATATATCTAATTTAGTTTTAACTTAAGTTATGTTTTTCTGGACTGAAACATAGTTGAATTGAATTAATTAAACTAAATTGAAGTGAGCTGAACTGAACTGAAGTAGTAATTATAATAGAGATGAGATGAGCTGAATTGAAAAAAATTGGATTAAATTGAATTGAATAGAGATGAAATTGTTTTTTGATACTATATATCTAATTTAGTTTTAACTTAAGTTATGTTTTTCTGGACTGAAACATAGTTGAATTGAATTAATTAAACTAAATTGAAGTGAGCTGAACTGAACTGAAGTAGTAATTATAATAGAGATGAGATGAGTTGAATTGAAAGAAATTGGATTAAATTAAATTGAATAGAGATGAACTAAATTGAACTGCCAAAAATTTAAGTTTAAAAAACAATGCCTTAATAAGTTTTGATACTAACATTTTGATACACATGTACTTGCATCTTGCAAAGGAGTTATCCTCAAACTTAAAAAATAATAATAAAATAAAAAAAATGAAAAAAGGCCTTATTTTCAAGATTGTCGTCATTGGTAGGTTAAATGCACTCTACATACAAAATCAAATCACGTGGTTTTAGCAACTATTGCCATAAATAAGCATCAGAAGCTAAGGTTAGGTATGCAATTTGTGGATCGACTCATCAATAACCAAGGTTGCACGGCATAAAAAACGGGGTCAAAAACGGGGACGGGGACGAAAAACGGCAAAATCAAAATTTCTAAAAACGGGGACGGCAAGGAATCGACAATTAAATAATCACAAAATTAAATAATTTAAAATACAATAGTATTTAATATTTTAATGTAACAATAACATAATAGTTAATTCATAAAACGTTAAAGCACAACATTATTTTAAAGTACAACATTATCATCAATCGATTCGTGGTCGTCGTGGTCTCCCTTAAACTTACCGTCGTTCGTTCAAACTTCACCTGGAATTCAGTCGCTGTAGCCTAACACTTTTTATTTGATGATTTGATAATGTCGAGTCAAAAGAAAAGCAAATAATGAATGTTGAGGGAAGAAGTCAGACTAATAGAGATAAATGTTGAGTGAACAATTGGAGAGAATTGAAAGAGACTAGAGGAATAAAAAATTTAGTGAAGTAAAAGGAATGAAAGAGATGGAGAATTGAAGAGTACTAGAGGAGTAATTGAGTAAGAAGGTCGGTGAAATAGTTTGTCAAACAATAAATCCTAGACTTTGGTTTTGAGTGGTATTTTTTATAATGTTGGGCCTTGGGCTTTTATTTGCATTTGGACTTTTGTCTTAAAAAGGTTGGGGACTTCTATTTTGTATCTAAGCCGACCCCGAAACGTCCCCAATGTAGCACACCCGTCCCCGCCCAATTGATGCCGACCCCGAAACGTCCCCAAAGTAGCACACCCGTCCCCGCCCAATTGATGCCAACCCCGAACGTTTTTCAGGCGCCCCGCACCCGTCCCGTCCCCGAAACGACCCCAGTACGGATTCGCCAAGTTCTCAAGGTACCCGTTGCTTCATAGTCAATAACTAGTCAATAACCTATCATTATAATTTGCTTCTTCGCGATAATCGATGTTAATGAAATTCTATATTTCTAGGGAAGTACTCTTAATTACAATTGTACTTCAATTGCATCCTTGTCTTGACTTTGCATTTCATTAAATTAAGGGGCTATTTGGTTGGGAGGAAGAAAGGAAGGGGGAGAAAGGAAAGAAACTCCCTTGTTTGATAGAGTTATTTGTTTTGTTTATAGGGATGAATGATATTTTACAATCATCACCATATAATCACTGTAGGAACTTACCTGTGCAATCTGACAATAGCACGGGCCCCAAAATCAAAGGCCCAATTTAAACTCAATTTAACATAGGAAAAAAAAAAAACCTTCCTCTTCATTTCTTGTTCAGAAGACCGAAGACGTAATAACCCGCGGAAGTCGTAACATGCCTCTTCATCTTCTTCTTCACATTAAATTGCTTAAATTCCCCCCCTTTCTCAATTCTTTTTTCCCATAATTTCATCTTCCTAAATTTCATTTAATTTCTTATTTTACCCAAAAAAAAAAAAACAGTAATTATCTTACCTCTTCGATGGAAAAATTAATATTTTCCATTTAACCAATCTCAAACGACTAATTTCTTCGCCCCTTTTAAATTTTCATCCAATTTTCTACAAATTTTTCAACCAATTCAACATTACTTGAGATTGATTTTGATAGATAAAAAAAAAGGTTTTATAATCTTATTTGTGGGAAGTTGGGAACGAATTGACGAATTGTCGATGGAGCCCGGAGCCGCCGGAGGGGATGACGTTGCATCACCGGTGAAGACGGAAGAAGTAAAGTAGACGGGTAGTTATTTACTTATTTTTGTTAATTGAAGTGATAAACCTAGATTGATTGAGAAATTTGAGAACTATACTTTCCCCTAATTTGATCTGTTATTTTGTGCTGCTGATATCTTGTTGATAGGTTTTTGTTTCAAAGTGCTTTGCTCTGTGAGGTTTGTTCTAATGAACAATTGAACAATGCACAATGATTGTAATATGTAAAGTATTATACCCACCGGAAAGGCTAGATGTTGAATACATTGTTAAAGGCATGAGGTTGTCAAAGGGGTGATTTTTGTGTTAAATTTATGTTTTTTTTTTTTTTTTTTTTTTTTTTTTTGTTCTAACTCAGTAGTTGTTATTTGTTTTAACTATTAATTCATAAATTGTTATTGTTTTGGTGTAGAAAATGGAGGAAAAGAAGAAGCTGAGTTACTACCGAGTTTTACTGAGTTCAAATCAGACAAGTTAAGGGTAGCAACTTCACTGCTTCAGGTCACTACTACATAAAAGAGAAATTGCAACCCTCTTTAGCAACGGTTACAGCTATTGCAATGGTTTAACCTTTTGCAACCCTTTTAGCAACGGTTAGTATTGTTTTTACTTCTTTTGCAACGATTACCATAAAACTTGTTGCAATAAACTGGTTTAGGGGTTGCAAAATCCATCTAAATACACATGATTATAACCTATTGCAACGGTTAGGCTCTAAACCATTGCTAATTAGTTATTAACTGTTGCAAATTAAATTCTAAAACCCTAAAGTAGCCCCCGCGCTTAACTTAGTAGCATTTCAATCTCATGTCCTCAACCTCTCAAACCACTCTCATACCACTCTCAAAATACAAATTTATGTAATGAATTTCAATCTCTCAAATTCTCAATCTGAAATTACGAATTCAGTTACGAATTTCAATTGCGAAATTCAATTACGAATTTCAGCTAAAAAAGTTTTGGTTTAGCTTGCAATTTGATTCTTGTATAGTGTAAATCTTGGTAAATATTCAATATGCAATTCGTTTTGGTTTAGCTTGCAATTGGTGTTGGTCTGAATTTTTTCTTAATCTTTTGTTAATATTCAACATGAAATTCAGTTTTTTTTGTTAATTTTTTGTTAATTGCGATTGCTTGTAAAAGGTATATATTTTTTTCAATTGAAATTCAATGTTTGTAAATTCGGTTTAGGTATACGTTTTTTTTCCGATTGAAATTCAATTCAGCATGCAATTCGTTTTGGGGTTCTATTATTGTTTATTTGAATTTTTTAATTTTTTGATAAGCAATTGAAGAAGCTTTTGATGCTTTCCAGATTGTCAAGCTTTCGGTTTCGGTCTTTGGTAATTGTTCCTCAATTACTCCTCAATTATCAAGGTCAGTAGTTTTTGGTAATTGTTAAGCTTTTGGTTTTGGGGTTCCAGATATTATTTTTTTAACTCTGTTTCTGTAATTTTGTTTCTGTATTAAGTTGTTGTTTCTGTATTAATTTTGAACTTCATTTGTTTCTGTAAAACAAGTTGTTAATTTCTGTACTATGAAAAAAAAACAAGTTGTTAATTTTTAGAAGGAAAAAAAATTGTTAAATTTGGTATTCTGAACTATGAATTTAAGCCCTTTTTTTATTCATAAATTATCTTGTTTAAATATAAATGTATTATGATTAGTCATTTAGTGCTAATTAATAATTTAATTACTTTTAGTAAAGATATAGAATGTAAGTTTTCTAATATGAGATTGAGTGATTGTGATTTGAGTGAATAAGAAAAAGGATTAAAATTGAGTGTTGCTATTTTATTTCTGGTTACTGATGGAACTGTATTTGATGGTAAAATCCTGGATGATGATGCTGCTAGTAAGTTGCTTCTAAGTTTTAATACTATGTTACTATGTTTTAATTAATTAACAATTTCCATACGGAATTCAGTTGTTTTTTTATTTCTGTAATTTTTCTAAGTTTTAATACTATATTACTATGTTTAATTTAATTTTTGAATTTTGAATTTGGTAATACACTAATACTTAGTTTTACCTTATGAGGAGGTGGGCTTTCTACTCAATTTTTAATTAAGACACCAACTCAAGCAAAAGCCTAATACGGAGTAATATAAATATTTAATGCGTCCTAGGATGTAATTGATTGTTTATTTTGTGGAGTAAACTAAGGTAGCATATAACTATAGACTTTAGCTAAAGGATGTTGGAGAAAGAACCATAATTAAGCAATAGCAACATCTTATTTATCTAGTTATTTTGTTGTTGAATGAATCTATGTTGTAAATGCATGAGATGGGATGGTAATATAGCAATATGGGCATATGGCATAATATGGTACAAGTGTACGACTACAATATAGAGCCTGGAGGATGTTATTACTTATAAGCCTTTTGCCATTTTTATTTTTCTATGTATTACTTTAATTTGCCTTTTTCTTTTTACTTTAATTTTTAACTTTCACTATAACATTAACACTTAAAAATAGTGTATTTCGTAGATGGATCAGGGAAATAAGGGTTGGTGTGAGTTTCCTAGATGGAGTCATGTTTATTAAGATTATAAGATCTTGTAACTTCATTAATGTGTGTATTTTGGTGTAGAACGTACAAGGAATATGGTACGTTACCTGCTTTAATATATGATGGCATTAAGATTATAGTCCGCAAACTGTATGCTAGTGAAAGACAACAATGGGAATCTAGAAAAACAAGGCATTGAGTAACCACGGGATTAGCCTACGAATTGTAGAATCACTAAACCATACTTCTCATGAACATTGGTTTTTCTCACAAACCAAGATCAACCTCAGGGGGTATATCCACCACTCAGGTGGCTTTTGCATCTAGTGTCATACTCGAATCACCTTACAACTTAACTTCTAGGCTCAATCTTGTTACTTGACATGCTAATTTCAACTCTCTTTATTTTTTTCAATTTGTCTTGCCTTGTTTATAGGTGCATGACGAAGCTAATTTGATTGAGACAAAAAATGATGGACCGGAGACGGAAAATGGTATGGAGCGTCCATCATAATCTTCCGCATTGGTTTGATTTGAGGAATATTTTGTTCATGCTACCAAATTGTTTTGTATACAAATTTGACCTATATATATTATGTATATATACATATTTGGCTATGGCATATTATGATCGATGTTTTTGGTTGTAACGCAAGGTTAAATACTTGCGGCCACATTATTGCTCATTTTGTATATTGATCGATGGCATTACCTTTTTTGTTGTAATGCAAGTTTTAAAACTTGCCTTTAGAGATCATTATGTATATATCGATTGAATTCTATGATTTATCAATATCATTGATCGTTATGAAATTCCTATTTTAATCATTAGTATTATTAGATAATATTATCATTTTTTTTATATGCTATAATGTTGTTGCAACGGTTAGATATAACAATTGTAAAAGGTTTTCAAAATCGTTGCAATAAACTACCTTAGATGCCTATGAAAACCGTTGCAATAGACTTTTTGCAACGGTTAAGAAGAAACAAGCTGTACAAGACTCTTTTGCAACGGTTCAGGAATAACCGTTGCAAAAGGTATTAATATCAGTTGTAAAAGACTTCTTGCAACGGTTAGGATGAAACTGTTGCAAAAAAACAAAAATTCATATGAGGTGCATGACTTTTAGCAACGGTACATCAATAACCATTACAAGAAGTTCATATAACCGTTGCAATATACTTTTTGCTACGGTAGAGAATGAACCGTTGCAATAGCTTTTAGCAACTTATTTTTGGCCTTTTGCAACGGTTTTTGAGGGATTGCAAATACTCATTTGTGTAGCAGTGGGTTTTTTCTATCCTTTTTGTGTTTTTGTTAATTAAATTTATAAATTGTTTAATTATGCCTCATATTAGAAAGTATAATTCTGGATATGAGAAGCATAAGAAAAAGAAACGATTAGAGGAATTAACTCAATTGCAAACAGGGTCTCTTGATAAATATGTGATAAAAGAGCCACAAAGTTCTTTTAAAAATCAAAATATTGATGAAGTTGATGTGCTTAATGTTGAAACTGTTGATATAGAGAATCAAAATGATGAACCTAATAATGCTTGTGATGTGCCTAATGAAAATCTTGATGCTGAAAACAAAAATGATGATTTGCAAGATAATGCTTTTCCTGATAATGAAAATGATGATTTGCAAGATAATGCTAATGACAATGTAGAAGAAGCAAATCCATCTGAATATTTGTTTTATATATTTGATCTTAGAAATTGGGATGCTCTTGATTCTAAAATGATTGATATATTAGTGGAAAAAGGTCCTAAGAGAGATTTTTCAATTGTGAAGGGCCCTAAAGATAATTTCTCTAGACGCTTTACGGCTAATCTTTATACTAGAGCTTTATCAAATGGAGAAAAGTGTGATAGAGATTGGCTTGCTTATTCTAAAGAGCTTGATAGAGTATTTTGTTTTTGTTGTAAAGTCTTTAAAAAAGGGATTGGTAGAGGTCTATTAAGAAATGAGGGTTTTAGTGATTGGGCACATATTGGTGAGAGGGTTAGGGAGCATGAGACGGGCATGGAACATGTTAAGAATATGACCACTTGGTATGAGTTGCGTCTAAGGCTCCATAAGAATGAAACTATTGATAAAACTGTTCAAAATTTAATTGAGAAAGAAAAGGATCACTGAAAAAAGGTTTTGAATAGAATTATTTCTATAGTGAAATTCCTTGCTAAACATTCTTTGGTGTTTCGTGGTACTAATGAGAAATTGTATCAAGATAACAATGCAAATTTTTGGGTTTAATTGAAATGTTAGCTGAGTTTGATCTCCCATTATCCAAGAACATGTTAGACGTATTACAAGTGATGAAATTCATGTTCATTATCTTGGACATAGAATCCAAAATAAGTTAATACTTTTGCTTACTTCTGCCACTAAAACTGAAATCATTAAAAAAATAAAACAAGCAAAGTATTTCTCGATTATACTTGATTGTACTCCTGATATTAGTCACCAAGAGCAAATGTCTTTGATCATAAGATATGTGGATGTGTCTTCAAACTCAGTTAGCATTGAAGAAGAATCCTTTTTAGGATTTTTGAATGTGAATGATACGACTGGCTTAGGACTTTTTAATGTTTTGCAAGATGAAATGAAAAAACTTGATCTTGACATATTTGATGTGAAGGGACAAGGTTATGATAATGAATCAAATATGAAAGGAAAACATCAAGGTCTGCAAAAACGATTTTTAGACTTAAATAATCCAAGAGCCTTTTACACTCCTTGTGGTTGTCATAGTTTAAATTTGGCATTGTGTGATATGGCTAACTCATGTTCTAAAGCAAAATATTTTTTTTGGAGTTATTCAACGCATTTACACAATCTTTGCCAATTCTACTAAAAAATGGGACATTTTGAAAGATAATGTTAAAGGTTTGACACCAAAACCTTTGTCATCCACGCGATGGGAAAGCCACATAAACAGTGTCAAAGCTATTAAATATCAATTGACTGATTTTAGAGAAGCTTTACTTGAATTGTCAGAAAAAGACTCTGATTCATTAATTCAAAGTGAAGCTAAATCCTTAGCAACTAAGAACTTGGTGATTTTGAATTCTTGATGGCAATAGTCATTTGGTATGATATTTTATTAGCGATAAATTAAATAATGTTAGTAAATTGTTACAATCAAATGATATGTTTATTGATGTTGCTATGGGAAAAATAAAAGGGCTGATTTCTTTTTTCAAGGAGTACAGGGAAATTGGTTTTCAAAAGGCACTGACGTTGCTAAGAAACTTGCTATTGAATTGGAAGTTGATCCAATATTTCGTGAAAGACGTATAATTAGGAGAAAAAAGCACTTTGATGATAATAATTACCCCATCTATGGAGTTAAATGGAGAGGATTCTTTCAGAATTAATTATTTTCTTTACCTTATCGATCAAGCTGTTGTTTCTTTAAATAATAGATTTGAGCAATATCAAGAGTATGAAGGTAAATTTGGTTTTATGTTTAGCTAGCTATCATAATTTGCAATCATTGGATGAGGCAACGTTAAGATCTTGTTGCAATCATCTTGAACTTGCCTTGAAGTATAATGAGCTATCTGATATTGAAGGGAATGATTTGTTTGTGGAGCTTTTGCTATTAAGAGACATCTTGCGCGATGAAAAAAAGAGGCCTATTGATATATTGCAGTTTTTGAAAGGTTTAGATTGTTTTCCCTATGCAACTATTGCATATAGAATTTTATTAACTATTCTTGTGACTGTCGCTTCTGCAGAAAGGAGTTTTTCAAAGTTGAAGTTGTTGAAAACTTACTTGCGATCTACTATGCTACAAGAGAGGCTGAACGGGTTGGCATTGATAGCAATCGAAAATAAGCTTTTGGAGACGATACAATATGAAGACTTGGTTGATGAATTTGCTTCCAAAAGTGTTAGAAGGAAAGCTCTTTTTAAATAACTTGAAGGTTTAGATTAGAAAGTTGTATTTGATGCTATTAATGAAGTTGTACTTAATTCTATATGTTCTTGTAATATGATATTTTGTTTTTTAAATAATGTTTAGTATTATATATTTAAAAATATTTCATTAGGGCCCCATCTTTTAAGATTAGAATAGGGCCCCGGCATTTAACGGGAATGCCCCTGTGTAGGAAATATGGGTGTATTTCAAAGGCTACAAAATAAATTTACTATGGAGGAATGGGTATGTGATGTCATGGCATGGAGACCACTGCCTTTAAAATGAGATTCGGCCCGTCTGAGGTACAAAATGTTATGGCCGATTCGATTCCCAAGGTTAACATCACTCCCACACAATCACGTACTTGAAAGTGAGGGATTGGAGTCACACTACTTTGCTCAAGTTTGGAAATATGATGAACTCACAAATATCATTGTGTACCTCTCTATCCTTTTCCTTTTTTTTCCTCTTTCTCTTACCCTCATGAGCATCATCACCCAACTATTTATAGAGTACTTGTAGATGCTACAAGTCTCATATTTATCAATACAATAATTTAAATGTTACAAGAATTTGTAACCTCCCACTTAATATCGCATTGAAATATTTTGATCATAGCTCATAAAAGGGGTTATAATATGGAATACAATTAACGTTCACTTCCCAAAGGAATCCAAGAAATGGAATCTAAGAGATGTCCATCAAATAGCTAGTAATCAAGGCTTTTAAAGCCATTATTCCAACAACCACCACACCACCACCCTACCATAACTCCCACCACCAACCAAACCACCTAGAACCCACTCTGCCCCACCCCTCGCCGACACAGCCCCCTCCCTTCGCAAAACCATGTAGCAAGAATCCCACAAATCACCTCGACCACCCCTAAAAGTACCTCTGGCACCTCCGCAACCTATTCCCCTTGCTTCACTGCCCTCGTCACCCATCCCCCTCCCTCGTAAAACCCCTTATTCGAAAATTGGGGAAAACCCTAGCTAGAGGTTTCAAATATCAATTCATTTGAATTAGGGGATTGAGGGGGG
>PYUH01000239.1:832924-876175 GCA_016808085.1 Suaeda aralocaspica | reverse complement strand
ACAGGGAGATGGGGGGATGGCGAGGGGCAGCAAAGCGAGGGGGATAGTTTTAGGGGGAAGTGGTGGCGGTTTCAAGCAGTAGCAAGGGAATTTGTTAGAGTTTAGAAGGTGGTTAGAATTTCTATGGTAGGGGTGGCTGTTTGAGGCGTCGGTGAGAGTGGGGAGGGGAGGTGGGTGGTTGATTTGGTGCTTGGGCGGTTTGTGTGGTGGTTGGGTAGAAAGTGGGGAAAGGGAATGCAAAAGTGGCTTAACAAACAACATCAAAGGGAATAGAGGCAGTTGATTTCCCTTCCCTTTGTTTATTACCCCCTACCAAACGGCCCCTAAACATTTTCTCTTCCTTATACTTTGTATTTTTTTTCCTTATATTTTGACAGAGAAAGAAAACTTAGTAAAATTTACTTGGCCTGGTGGTTAGCAATCCGGTATCTTGAGTTCTTGGTTTGAGGTTCGACGATTGTTAACAATATATATTGCAAAGGAATTATTAGGGTTGTCTCATTCATTTTGGAGGCCCTATTCTAAATGTAAAAGTTAGAATCCTAATAAACAAAATTCTGATCCTAATACTCGTAATTAGAGATTATTTTAGGTTGTTTCCTCACCAAAAGATAATTAAAGGCATATATACTCTATGGGAGCCATCGATTCGCACCTTGCTACCACTTTCCACGCGTGTTTTTGGCTTCTTCTCACTCCAAACGACGCTTCTCTCTTGTTATCTCTTTTTATGCTAAGTCGTTTCAGCAGAAAAGGGAAAAAAAGACTTATGGGGCCCACAAGTTAGTTGAGCACTAATTGAGATTTGCCCTTTAGAGCTACAATTCACTATACGCTCAAGCAATTCATTTTTCCCTCTTCCACTTGCCAACAGCGAGCAACATGTTTCCTCTTATTTATTGCACCTGAACAACAAAATTGCCCGGCCCTGGCCCTTTAGTAGCAATGCTCTTAGGGCTTGTTGTTTCAGGTTAAAATTTCTTCAATTCAATTCAACTCTTCTTTTATTTTACTAATTATTATTTTGCTAATTAATTTGTTCCGAATATTATTTGTTTGTATATATATAACATATACAATCCCTTGTCAAATGTACACTTTGATCTCTGACAAGTTCAACACCAGAGAGACCTTGGGATGATGTAAGCATGGATTTTGTGGTGACTTTGCCTAAGATACAAAGGAATATAGATGCAATCTGTGTGGTGGTGGATCGTTTTTCTAAGATGGCACACTTTGTTCCATGCACTAAAAGTGAAGATGCAAATAATGTACCATTTCGATACTTCAAGGTGACTGTGAGATTACATGGAATTCCAAAAAACATTTTGTTCATAATATTATTAGTGTGTTCAAAATATATTTTTGAAACATTAATCATCATTTTTTTTTGTTTCAGTGTATGTATGTATGTATGTATGTATGTATGTATGTATGTATGTATGTATGAGTTTATAATTTTCACAAAAAAAATATTACTACGTATTATACCACATAAGTGGATTACCATTCACAAATATATGAAGATGTATTACTGATTTTTATTTCTAAAATATAAACTATAAATAACTAATATTTTTTTTGTTTAATAATTATTAGTGGATTAATATCGAAATCATTACTATGTCATCACTCCATAGTTAAAAATCATTAATACTCCATAGTTGAAAAATCAATAGTCATAGTCAATCCAGAAAAAATATAGTTAAAAAATCAATAATCATAATTAAAAATCAATAGTTAAATATAAATAATCAATAATCAATAGTTAAAAATCATTATCCATAATTGAAAAAAAACATTAATCTACAATGATAACGTTCGGTTTAATTCAGTTCAGTTCCATTCAGTATTCCATTTAGTTGTTTTCAGCTGAAGTAAACATATCCTTAGACTTCAATTATAATGTTTCACCTTAGCTAAGCTAGCTAGTAAGCTAATAGAGCACTACACTTTGTTAATACATAATATACGTATTTACGAAGTACATCAATTTTTCACACCAACGAAAACTTTAATTTAGGTACTTCAACTAGTTTAGGACCTGTGCGATGCATGGTTTTTATAAAATTAGATTAACTAATTTTAGATGTATTTCTTTATCTAAAGTTCAATCTTTGATTATATTATAATATTAACTAAACTTATAGATGTATGAATTTGAGTGAAATTGTTGAAAACATAAAGATTGTTTTCCAATTATATCGTTTTGTTGTTTAATGATGTTTTGAAGTATTGTTCGATTTTGGAATCAATTTATTTAAACTGCACCTATATATTATTAATACTACCAATGAAGTTAGAGCAAAAACAAAATTATGAGATTACTTTTAGTATTTATATTTGAATATTTCGCAAAATTACTCTTGTGATCCTGCGCAATGACATTTTATTAATCAACCAATAACTTATTCATCAGAATATAAGAATACAATTCGAAAGGACAACACCCTTCCCAAACTAGCTCGATTACGAACGGAATAACCTTATTCTTGTAATCCCATGCAATAACAATATAATTGAACTTTTGAGATATGGTATTGTGGCTCAATTCCATACCATTTTTTTTTTGTTCCCATATTGCTTTTTGGGTGTTCAAAGTAATTGTTTTATTTTCGACTCAGTAAATTTATTAAATCGATCACCAAAATATCAATACTACTGATAAATTAGAGCAATAACAAAATTATGAAATTACTTTTAGTTTATCTATTCGAATAATGTAATTTGCAAATAACTACGGTTATCCCCGTGCAATTGCAATATATATGAATTATTAAGATCTAATATCATGGTAGTAAATGTGAACTAAATCATATAAATAAAGAGTGCACCAATAAATTTGAAAAATAATTAACGATTATTTTAATATGATTTTATTTTTTTTACTATTTATATATTTTGTAAAATTAATATTGTGATATCTTACAATAGTCGTATATTGATAAAACTGTGCAATGTCATCATCAATTTTTTTTTCTCTTGTTGAGTTTTTTTGTTTCATTAAATTATTATACCACATTATCTTTTATTTTTGAAATCTCTTTTGTAGATTTGTAAGTAATGCTATTGATACATTGTAAGTTTGTAATTGCAAGATATCAAAACAATTAATCAGGAAGCCCACCTTTTAGAATATTCATAAACTAAATTTATTTATAAATTTTTATATATTTATATATAATCCATCATTGTAATCCCGATAAATTTATATAATAATTATATAATTTAAATTACCCCACCTAAATAAATTTTTAAATCCTACAAAAAACAAAAAAAAACAATTTTTTGACAAAGTTCTGATGATAGTGTCAAATATATGATTTTATTATAGACAAGTATGAAAATGTTATAAATCTATTATGCTATAATATATATAGTTTGTTAGTGCTAAAACTTAATTATTGTTAAAATATCTTAGAAAATATAATTTAGTATAACAAGTTAAATCATCGGTTATTATGCTGTACAAAAGAGTTGAAAATAAAATAAATAAATAAATAAAAACTTAGCTAAGCTACTAAAATTGGCCGGCCCTCTAGAGGCAATGCTCTTAGACTTCTATTATTATGTTTCACCTTAGCTAAGCTAGTAAGCTAATTTAGTACTAGTCTTTGTTGATACATAATATATGTATTTACGAATTAAATCAACTTTTCACACCACCGAAAACTTTAATTTAGGTACTTTAATTAGAGCAAACTAGAATAAGTACTAATGATTTCTCAAAGAAGCATTTAGGTTTTTCTTTACTTTTATTTAATAAAAGCATCTTTTAGTAAAGTTTTTCTATTTACAGTACATACTTCAATTAATCGAATCTATGGAATTTATATTATTAAGGTTTACTTGAAGTGTCTTAAAAATTGACAAAAGCTTTCTATTTTGAAAGTTCGTTCTTCAGTCTAATGTGAACGGTTTAGAAAATAATTGTTGGCAATTGGATGTTGGTTGTTAGTGCTTAGTACGACTAATTTTTATTTAAGTACTATATAATATATTATTTAGAATTTTTACTTCCATGTCTTTTTAAAATTCCCCTAAAACAGCCTGTCATTACCACCGCATATTAAGGCCCACTCATGGGTTTGGATCACCGCCCTTATTAATATCCGATGGGCCCTCCTATCTAAGAACCGATAGTTTTGGAGCGCCATCCATTCACCAATGCTCCGAAAAAGGTTTACTTCCCTTCGGCTATCCTATTCTCCTTTGGTCAGTCGACGTCACCGACCACTGCGTCTGGATCCGATGGGTTAATCCTTTTGGATTTGTTGGGTTATGTTGTTTAGCTTCAATTCGTTCTTTCTTCCAGTGGTTTAGTTTTGTTTTCTTGTTCATAGGTTTCTGTTTTTTATTTTGTTTCAATATTCTCCTTTGGTGAGATTTAAAAATTTTCTCTCCGAGACTTCGTTTGTGTTTGTTGTTTTCCTTTTCATATTCAAGATTTATATTTATGAATTTTAGGGTCCATTCATTGAAAAGATTAATCCAAATGTGTAAGGATTTTGAGTAGTAACAATTTTCAATGCAAAATTCAAGAGAATGTTAACTTTAAAACCAATTACAACCAAGAATCTAACTCCATTTACTTATATCATTAATCCACATACAAGATAAAAAAAATGTAGCAAATAAAAAAAATGAATGAAGTAGTATAAAATTAGAAATCTGCCATAGTTTCAAATAACTCATTAAACTTTGCAATAAAGTTAAAAACAACAATAATAAATAAGTAAATTTAGGTAATAATTCTAGAAACTTTGCGATATAAATACCTCCGTCCCATAATATTTGCAACACGGACCCACAATTTATGAGAACTTTTTTACTCAAATGTGCAAAAATTAAGGGAGGGAGGGAGTAATTAATTAAAACAACTTTCTAGTGGCACTATGAGTTGTAGGCTTGTAGCGTATGTATTGAGAATTACAGACTATGAGCCAATATGCGACTAACAGACTGAAAACTCGAGAAATCAACAATTTGACTTTTATTTCTTTTTTACTTTAAATATTGATTCTTTCTATTTTTGTATTTTTCCTATTCTATTCTTCTTTTTCTTGGGCTTGTTGTTTCAAAGGAGGAAGGCAGCATCGCACGAAGTTAGATGAACGCGTATTCAATCCAAGTTTCAAAACGAAGAATTTGAGGAAGATAGATTTGTAAACCAAAATTAGGTTAAAATAAGAATATATAGACAAATATGATTAATCATTATTGATTTATACATTGACGTCAATAACGGTGGACTATCTTACCTACTTACCTTAAGTTATTTTTTTTTTCCAAATTTTATTGAGTGGGTATTGATATGTGTTTTGACTATTTGTTATCGCAATACTAGAGCTAGAGCGTGTCAAAATGAGTTAGAGGGGGTGTTGTACCATGCCAAGGGAGAAGACAGGTTGTAACATGCCTTGCAGTGTCGCTAAATGACATTTCCTAACCATCATCTAACATGGTGGGTTATGCCGTATTGGTCCGAGTGCTACCCGATATCTTTCCCTTAAAAAAAACTACATTAATGAAAAAATTATAGAAATTATACTCTATATGTTTAAAAATTATCATTACGATAAATCAAACAAGATATAATATAACAATGATTTTTCTTATGGATATTAATTTTAGAGAAGGTTAGTGCATCGTGTCCAAAATGTCAATGTAGGCATGTAGTGACTATTTTGTTGCTGATGAAGTAGCATCTGATTATGCAATTTAGAGTTAAATTATACATAATTAATTTAGAACAATGATATACAAATAGATTAGATGTTCCAAAAGGAGTAAATTTTTTTTTTCTGACATGAAAATTAAAATTAATTTAATAAGTTAAAAGATATACAATCTGGGTTGTAAAAATAGTGACTTGAAAATTGTCTATTAAAACTTAAAAATGCATGTCTCTTACTTCATTTTTTTTTGGAGGGGTAATTACGAATTTGTACTCCTCTACACTGCTCCCCTCCATATCGATATTTAGGCTCTCTTCTTTTGGACTGAAACGGAGTTGAATTAAACTGAACTGAATTGAACGGAAATTAGCTGAACTGAACTGAAGTGGAACGAATGTAGTAATTATAATGGAAATGAGATGAGTTGAACTGAACTGAAGTGGACTGAAATGAAGTAGTAATTATAATGAAAATGAGATGAACTAAACTGAAGTAGACTGCTCTAAACTAAACTGGACTGAACAGAACTAAACTGAAGTACTAAAAATTTAAGTCTAATAGAACATGGTCTTACTATCTCATAGATTTATAGTCAGATGGATTTGTTACCAACTTACCATACTAGTGTGAATCAAAGGAGGCATGCTATGTACTAACGCGTCAATGAAATCTCAATATTGTCAATGCAATGGTTAAAAAGGAATACAATAAAGTAATTCAAATATGGGAGTAGGTGCTACCTAAAATAAAAACAAATGGTAATATAGACAAGTGCATTTGCAGACAGTACATATAATAAATTAATTAATCTTTACATGCAATTAATAAGCCAATAAGGTATATGCTCCAAACAGAAAGTACTAAAACACAATGTGGGTAACTATCAAATCCTTAGTGTATTTGGCAAAATTAGTTATAGTTATCGGCCGTTGACTTTTGAGTAGCTATTAGTTGTCAGGTAGCGGTAAACTGTAAATAGTAGCTTTAAAGATTAGCTGTGTGATTAGGTGCTTTAAGCTTGAGTGGTTAGAAAAATTAGTTGTTGAAATAATAAAATCAATATAAATATTGAGTAACGTTTGACAATCTCTACCTCAAAAGCTAGTATTTGTAGCTTTTGAGAGAAGCTACTTAAATCTTTACAAGCTACTCCAATTTCTACCTCAAAAGCTGCTTGCCAAAAACCAATATTTTTTCTGGTAGAATTTTAACTTTGTCCAATCTCTAAAAACTAATTCAAAAATTAATGCCAAACACACATACTAACCATGTATACTTCAATCAATTAAGAATGAGTTTCTTGGCATATGTAACTTTTTTTTTTGGTACGAAGTTAATTACTAAAACCCTAATGGGAAGAAATAATACAGTGTTAGACGATGGTGCATAGAATTTTATCATATTTTCAATAAGATAGGGAATTCTTTTAACCTCATTGTCATGACCCATGAGAGATGTTCAGAAGACATCACACATGCCATATGCCAAAAAAAAATATAGAGTCTATTAATCTCAATCATCTAATTAATTAATCTATGTATGATGTAAATATTGGGTTCTATATTCTGTGAAATTTTGTTAATTAGATTAATTGTTTCTAATGCGTCACATACTTAGGACCTGTTTATTTCATTTTAAAATCAGTTGAGTTCAGCTCTTCTTTTATTTTGCTATTCATTAATCCTTCATAAAAAAAACTTTCAGTTCAGTTTAGTTCCAATCAGTTCAGTTCAGTTGTTTTCAGTTGAAGTAAACAAGCCCTTACATCTCTTAGGGCCTGTTTACTTCAGCTTAAAATCAGTTCAGCTTCGTTCAGTTCAGTTCAGCTCTCCTTTTATTTTGCTACTCATTAATCCTTCATAAAAAACTTTCAATTCAGTTCATTTCAATTCAGCTCCAATCAGTTCAGATCAGTTCAACTGTTTTCAGCTAAAGTAAACAGGCTTATTCCAACAATAATGATTGATTAAACTTTTATGGATATATGAGTTTGTAACACCAGTCTAGAAATTGGATTATTTTAGCTCCATTTTGTATATGTTCTTAGATATTATTGTTGGATCGGAGTATATGCACTACTTCATTTTTGTGCTTCAAAACAAAACTCAATTTTCTGTCTCCCACTTTGTTCCACATTGACAATACAAGATCCATTTACTCGTTATATATCCTTAATTTCCCTAGGATTTGATACAGTCCCATAAAAGAGGGACATGGAGACCACGAGTCGGGCTTTGGTGAATGGTATGGTGAGATATTTTATACATGTTCTTAATTATTTAGAGTTAATTAGTGTTGTAACACGCCGGACTCCTAACAGAGTCGGATGATGAGGTCGTTGCGAACCTATAAAAAATAAACCTATCTAAACCTCCTAATCAATATAGTCGGGCAAGTGGGGTCGTATCCCAAGAGACTAAGCGTTTTGAATTGATTAAATTGACTCAAATTTTAGCTAAGCAAGTAACCAAATTATGAAGATTGAATTGAACTAGTAGCTAAACTAATTAACTAAACAAGCGAAATTAATACAAATAAATCAAGGATTAAAAGCAATTCTAGGTCTAAGAATCCCAACTAATATGAATTAATTCAACAACCAAATCCCCTTTCCCTTATTAATTAATAAACAATTCATAGGATAGATGCGCCCTAATAATACCAATGTTTTCTTTCGATCAATCAATGGCTTCCCTAACCTTCCAATCCTACCTATTTTCATGGATTCATGCAATTTAAAGACTTTATGCATAGCATACTATAATCCTTACCAATTCTATCAATACTTTCATAGTGATGTCTTTTGCCTTAAATTAGGGTTCTTATGTCGGTCAAGAATCAACTTTCATTGCAAACTTAATCACATTCAATAAATACTATTTCTAGTCAAAAATTGATAATCAAAACCAACCCTAAAATAAATGAATTATAAATTAATTAAAATTGGGAATTAGGAATTAGGAATTCAGTTGCAAATTAATTCAAATTAGGGTTCATCCTAAACCTAGAATTTGGAAAACTACTCACACATATAAATAAGGAATTCAAAGAAATAATAAAAGAAAACATGATTAATAATAATAACAAGAAAGAAAGTAAGAAATTTTACTTGAATTAATGGAAGAATAATGAACTTTGAATGTTGAATGTTGAATGTTGAGGAGAAAAAGAGAGAGGAAAAAAAAACTATAATTATGCGTGAAACATGAAGAGCAAAAAAGAAACTAGTGATTCCCCCCTTTTTCTAATAAATCCCTTTCCTATATATATTTTCTAGAATTAGAGTAGGAAAAAATACATTAGGAAAATAAATTAGGAAATCACAAATATAACAAATTAGGCCCCTTTGCACAGCAGGGGACGACCATCTCCCAATGGAAAACCAGCTGGCTAGGCAGCAACTCGAGGGAGAAAAACGCACAAACCATTGGGCGCTGGTTCGTGTTTTGAAACGCAGGGTCGACTTTGGAAGGCTGTATCTATGACCTATCGTTGCGAAGCTCTATGAATCTAGTTTCCAATGCTGCTTGAATAACATCGATCTGATGAGTATATCTTGAGATATGACCGAAATAGTGAGCATAGGTCAAGCTGAACTTCAACAAACACATAAGTTTCTTCACTTTTGACTCAATTTCACCCCATAAGCTATTCCATAACCCACATAGATGCAAAATGGACTTCATATGATGATAATGCTCGTGTGAAACGTCCATAATATTCAGCTCTCCTCTTATAATTACCCACTTCGCTCAACTTGTTTCCGAAAGCTTCCAAACAGTTGTAAAACTACCTAAAAAATTAAGAAAACCACAAACAAAGCGTAATAGAGCACAAAATGGATAATTCATGCAATTAATGCTGAAAATACAACTATATGGACCAAATATGCTCTAAGTATGCACCCAAATATGCCCAAAATTCCGATATAAAAGCGAGTTATCACCGGAGTAATCACTAATGCATAACAAGGTGAATCTTGTATGTGTGATTAGTATACATATATCCTTTTTAAAGTCGTCATGAGTGGTATTACATACACCCCCACTTGGGATCGCTGCGCCTGAAACACTAGAGATCCTAATGTGACATCCAGTATAGAATCACATATTGGATACTCTCACTAGTATGTCTGACGCCTGTGGGTATCCTTGTGATGTAAGCCACTCACCCCTATAATTCTCCCCCGCTAGGCGATTGGCCTTGGATAAATAATCCACTATCAGCATGCAATCGTAAAATTGCTCTGATACCATTTATAACACCCTGGACTCATGATGAACCCTAGTTTATCATTAACGTGCACTAAGGGCCAACAACTATCCCTGCAAACCTATACAAGTTTTTCCGGTACATTTTTTCCTCACCTATGCGCACCCTAAAAAAATTCTCAAAAAATCACTCATCGTAAGACTGCTCCCAGCCAAATATGTTTGTTTATGGAATTTATTCGAAAATGAAGTCCCTGAGAGAAAAATGCATCTTATTGGTATGAGTAGCACACATAATTCTTATAAAGTAATTATAAGGGATATTACAAGTGTTAACATAGTCAACAGCCACAAAATGTTTGTCGATATGGCAATCGTTGCTTTGTATTATTATTCCTCCCTTTATTACGCCTCTAACACTACAAAAAAATTTGAAATTAGCAATCACTGAAATTGGTTGCTAAGCATGGAAAATCGGTTGCTATTATTCTTAGCAACCAAATTGCCAACCAAATATGCTGGTTGCTATATAGGTGGTAGCCATTGAAATTTAGCAACCAACTGTTTGTAAATTTGGTTGCCATTTAGCAACCAACTAAAAATTCGTTGCCAATCATAGCAACTACTTTTTTATATTTGGTTGCCATACTAGATATTAGCTTTCCCTATCTAGCAACCAAATTATCAGTTTTTGTTGCCAAATAGCAACCAAATCTGACAATTTTGGTTGCCAAATTTTTCAAAAATGATAAAAAAAAATTGTCTCTACTCTTAACTGATAAACTTTCCAAGGAGGTCACCCATCCTAACACTACTTTCGATAGCACGCTTAATTTTAGAGTATCTTAGTACATAAGTGCCCTAAAAGGAAGATGTATCTTGTTACCAATAGTAGTATAGAAAATGTTTTTAAAGCAATCATGGATAAGCTTAGCAACCAGTTTTTTTGATATTTGGTTGCCAATTAGCAACCAATTAGATATTTGGTTGCCAATTAGCAACCTAATAAAAATCATTTGGTTGCCAATTTTAGTGCATAAATTTAGCAACCATTTTTTGATATTTTGTTGCCAATTTCGCAACCAATTTAAAATCGTTGCCAAAATCGGTTGCTAAATTGACTTGTTTTTGTAGTGTAATCATGATCATATTTAATTATGGCCTTTCCATTTTTACTTTTCTTCTGTCTTCTTTTCTAAGCAAAACTGTAGTATATAAACAAACTTATTTTGATCTTCAGAACACATGAAAAAAAATACTTTGGCTCGCTGATAAAAATATAATTACACTTGGGCATTATATTGTTTTAATTGAGTTCTCAATCCCTCTTTTGATCTCCACCATTAGAGTGGATGTCGTGTAACCCCTGGGGTCAATTATCAATAGGGTGTGTGTATAAGTGCGGGACATATATGACTTTAGGGTAGTAAGACTACATCACGCCACAACCTTGTTCTCAATTCCAAATTAGCTTTTTCTTAATTGTTATTAGCATGTTCCTATATTCTAGAGTCGAGCTTATTCTTTATTATGGCTAGTAACGCATCTGGAAATTTGATTCCTAATGTTGTTCCTCTGAATTTTACCATGCTTATAAATCTTATTGTTCCTGACATATCTAATTAAAATGAATCCCTTTGATGGTAAAAACTATAAAATGTGGTCTGACAAAATGTTTTTTTTTTCTTGGTCAAACCAATGTCGTTTATGTTTATTAGTTACATTAATAGAGATTTTGCTAAAGATAATAAGACCAATTGTGGAATGATCTTACATATTACTTGACTCCAACCCTCTATTTAATCTATAACAAATCTAAAAATGATAAAGACATTTAGGACGATCTTAAAACTAAGTACGGGAATGATGACTTTGGGACTAAGATATATGCTTGTAGTCGTTGGTTGACTTTTCGTATACCCGATGATCGATAAACCTATTCTTAATCAAATTCATGAATACGAGATTTTGTTTGCTGATATTATTGCTGAGGGTAAGGAGATCTATGACACTTTTAAAGCTAATTGTTTGCTTGAAAAATTGTCACCTTCCTGGGATACTTATGTTCATAACTTTATTTTCCAAGAATTGGTTTCTCATATTAAAATCGATAAAAATAACATGATTCAGGCAAAATCTAAACCTCGTGAACATTCTTCTTCTACTACTAATCTGATTGAATCTTAGTCCATAGGTCAAACTAAAAGATTCAAGGGCAAGAGACCTAACCAGTTCCATGATACTAGACAAAACAGGTTTACTAAAGACAAGGATAATAATCAAAAGTGAAATTTCTAAGGAAAGTGCTTTACTTGTGGCGAAATTGGGCATTCTTCTAGGTTGTGTCCTAAAGGACATGGACATGATGCTAAAAATAAAGGGGGTAGTTCTAAGACACAGGTTAATTATTTGGAGATATTATTGNGTTTTTGTAGTGTAATCATGATCATATTTAATTATGGCCTTTCCATTTTTACTTTTCTTCTGTCTTCTTTTCTAAGCAAAACTGTAGTATATAAACAAACTTATTTTGATCTTCAGAACACATGAAAAAAAATACTTTGGCTCGCTGATAAAAATATAATTACACTTGGGCATTATATTGTTTTAATTGAGTTCTCAATCCCTCTTTTGATCTCCACCATTAGAGTGGATGTCGTGTAACCCCTGGGGTCAATTATCAATAGGGTGTGTGTATAAGTGCGGGACATATATGACTTTAGGGTAGTAAGACTACATCACGCCACAACCTTGTTCTCAATTCCAAATTAGCTTTTTCTTAATTGTTATTAGCATGTTCCTATATTCTAGAGTCGAGCTTATTCTTTATTATGGCTAGTAACGCATCTGGAAATTTGATTCCTAATGTTGTTCCTCTGAATTTTACCATGCTTATAAATCTTATTGTTCCTGACATATCTAATTAAAATGAATCCCTTTGATGGTAAAAACTATAAAATGTGGTCTGACAAAATGTTTTTTTTTTCTTGGTCAAACCAATGTCGTTTATGTTTATTAGTTACATTAATAGAGATTTTGCTAAAGATAATAAGACCAATTGTGGAATGATCTTACATATTACTTGACTCCAACCCTCTATTTAATCTATAACAAATCTAAAAATGATAAAGACATTTAGGACGATCTTAAAACTAAGTACGGGAATGATGACTTTGGGACTAAGATATATGCTTGTAGTCGTTGGTTGACTTTTCGTATACCCGATGATCGATAAACCTATTCTTAATCAAATTCATGAATACGAGATTTTGTTTGCTGATATTATTGCTGAGGGTAAGGAGATCTATGACACTTTTAAAGCTAATTGTTTGCTTGAAAAATTGTCACCTTCCTGGGATACTTATGTTCATAACTTTATTTTCCAAGAATTGGTTTCTCATATTAAAATCGATAAAAATAACATGATTCAGGCAAAATCTAAACCTCGTGAACATTCTTCTTCTACTACTAATCTGATTGAATCTTAGTCCATAGGTCAAACTAAAAGATTCAAGGGCAAGAGACCTAACCAGTTCCATGATACTAGACAAAACAGGTTTACTAAAGACAAGGATAATAATCAAAAGTGAAATTTCTAAGGAAAGTGCTTTACTTGTGGCGAAATTGGGCATTCTTCTAGGTTGTGTCCTAAAGGACATGGACATGATGCTAAAAATAAAGGGGGTAGTTCTAAGACACAGGTTAATTATTTGGAGATATTATTGCAGAAGTAGTTTCTGAAGTAAATTTAGTTAGTAATGTGACTGGATGAATTGTTCATACAGGTGCCACTTGCCATATTTGTTCCAACAAGGAACCTTTTCAAATTATGAACAAATTGTTGATGGTGAATGTGTTTTCATGGGCAACTCAAACTCTGTGAATGTATATGGTAAAGGAAAAAGTGCCTTTGAAACTTCTAGAAACTAGTTGGTTTACAAAATGCTTTGCATGTGCCTGACATTCGCAAGAACCTCATTTCTGGTGCCTTACTTAACAAAGCAGGGATTAAGTTAACTTTTGAAACGGATAAGCTTTTACTCTCCAAATATGGTGAATTTGTGGGAAAGGGTTTTTGTAACAGGGGTTATTTGTACTTGATGTTTATTCTAATGTTGCGAGTGATAATAAATTTTCTTCTTCTTCTTATAGTACTGA
Source organism: Suaeda aralocaspica (assembly GCA_016808085.1). Taxonomy (NCBI): domain Eukaryota; kingdom Viridiplantae; phylum Streptophyta; class Magnoliopsida; order Caryophyllales; family Amaranthaceae; genus Suaeda; species Suaeda aralocaspica. The sequence continues at coordinate 862,128 of PYUH01000239.1, read as the reverse complement.
TTTTGTTTCTTTGTGGCATTCCATGTTAGGTCATGTTAATGTAGCCTTAATTAGAAGACTAAAACAACTTTGTCTAATTGTTGATTTTAGCTCTATAGATTTTGATAAATGTGGAGTTTATGTAGTAGTTAAACATCCCAAGAAATCCTTTAACAAAAATGTTAATCGTTCTTCCACCTTATTATAAAAGTTCACATAGATTTGGGTGACTTCAAAAGCTCTATGAGCAGGGGTGGAAACACTATTATATAACTTCTGTTGATGACTTCTCCTTTTTCTGTAAGGTCTATGTAAAACTTTTTTCCCCTTGCTATGTTCTAAATTGTATACCACACAAAAAGCTTGATAAAATTCCCTATGGATTGTGGAAAGGCTTCAAGCCTATCCTTAACTGCCTAAAAGTGTGGGGGTTGTTGGAAAGATAGGTCTACTTGAGTTCCAAAGGAACAAATCGATCTTAATAATATGGATGGTATTTTTATTGATTATGCCACTATGAGTGCTGCTTACATGTTTATTTTTAAAGATGACTCTAGATTTGGTGTTATAAAGGAATCCAGAGATGTTGAATTTCTAAGCATATTTTTCCTATGAAAAATTCATGATCATCCATCTTTACCTATGGATGGTAAAGATCCATTTGCTTAAAAATAGATGGACTGGACCCAGTCCATCATATTTTAATCATAAAGCATATTTTAAGCAAATGGATCATTACCTACTGAGTACAAGGTATTGACCTAGTCATGGTTTGGATCTGGCGAGTAAAGACCCGGTCTCGGTTGAACTGGGTCCGGTACCGGGTCCCAAAATAACTACCCGGTTGTTCCAGTACCGGTACTGGGTACCCGGAGCCGGACCCAGTTCCCGGTGGGTACCCGGTACTAGACCCAGTTCCAAGCGGTATTTTGCTTATTTCATTTGCCTGATTTTGATATTTTCCGACATTATGCATATAAGTGATATAACCGAAATTTGTAATATTGTACTTGATGTTAGATCTTTTAATTTTTTTTCAAAAGAAACACAATATTAAAGTTTAAAATATCTTACCCCAAAAAAAATTGTGCAAAAAATACAACCGGGCACCCGATATCGGACCCGATTTTCGGCTGGAACCAGTACCGGGACCAGTAGCGCATCTAGGTAAAATGACTAGGTTTCCGGTTGTGCTCACCCCTACATGAGACAACCTGAAGGTTCTGTAGTAACAAGATAATAAAATATCTATGCAAGCTCATTAGGTCATTTTATGGTTTAGAATAAGCAACAAAATAGTGGTATTTGAAATTTGATCAATCCATTACTTTTAATGGTTTTCTGGTAAGTGATTTAGATGCTTGTGTTCATTAAAAATGGATGAGTATGGTTATGTTATAGTATGTCTATATGATGATGATATGCTTATTTTTGGAACTGATATATACATAGGTAATTCTTTTAAGTTTTTGATTTGACATGAAGGACTTTGGAGAGGCTGATGTGAATCTTGGCATAAAAAGTACTAGGACTTCATATGGAATGTCTAATCTCACTGCATTGAGAAAATTTTAATGAAATTTATTCAATTTGAGTTTATCACTACAAAAAAAAAGTCGATTTGCGACGGAATTTTTTCCATTGCAAAAAGCCTAAAATCCGTCGCAAATAACGTTTCCGACGGAATTCCGTAGCAAATGTTCCATCGGAAAAAACTCGTCGCAAATTACAAAGTTTCGAAGCAATTTCTGTCGGTAAAAATTTTCCGACGGAATATGTTGGAAAAGGTCAAACTTCTTTTGTGACAGAAAGTCCGTCAGAAATTTCCGACAGAAAATTCCATCGGAAAACAACCACCTGATTATTAAAAAAAGCAGCGGTAAGGCAGCATCAGCCATCCCACCACCGCTGCACCACCACTACACCACCCACCGTACAACCCACACACTACTACACGAACCACCCTTACGCAGGAATCCCACAACCCACACAACCACCCACGACCTACCCCACTCACCTACACCCCTTAGATCGACACCTCAAAATGAACCCCCACTCCACTCACCCACGATCTGCCCCACCCAACCAGAAAAACAGCCACCACAACCCCAAAAAACCAAATTAAACCCAGAAATTCAAACCCTAAACCTCAAAAAATCGAAGCCAACAACCTTAATTATTTTTCTGCCAAAAAACCACAATAATTCATACTAAAAATAACAAAAATTCGAGCCAAAAAATGTCAATAATTCAAACCAAGACACAAAAAATTGAGGCCACCCCCCCCCCCCCAAAAAAAAATAAAAAAAATCAAAGTAAAAAAAAAAAATAACTCACAAATTCCGTCGGAATTTTCAGTCAGAAAATTCAATTAAATTTTTTTTTGACTTTTTTTAAATATTCCATCGGAAACATATAGAATTCATTGCAAATTTGTGATGGACTTGAAATCTGTCGCGAAATTCCGACGGATTTTATTTCCATCGAAAAATCTTATATTTTGCGTCAGAATTTACTGTGCGTCGCAAATCGGACTTTTTCTTATAGTGTTAATCCTGTGAAAACCCCATATGATCCTAGTACACATTTGAAAAAGAACAAAAGTAATAGTGTCTTCTGAGACGCATATGCCAAAATCATAGGAAACGTTATGTTTTTGATAAATTATACTAGGCTTGATATAACATATGTTGTTAGTAGATTAAGTATATTGACTCACAATCCTAATCGATCATGAACATTGGAGGGCTTTACTTTGTTTGTTGAAATACTGAAAGGGGATAGTTAATGGGGTTCCACATTACCAAATAATACATTGTGTTCTATAAGGGTATTGTGATGCCAATTGGATGTCTGACAATGATGAAATTCAATATACTAGTGGTTATGTGTTTACTTTGGCTAGTGGTTCTATATTATGGAAATCATCTAAACAAATTTGTATTGCTTAATCTACAATGGAATCCGAGTTTAGTGCTTTAGAATTTGCAAGCAAGAAGCTGAGTGGCTCAGAGGGCTACTTGTAGACATTTCCTTATGGGGAAAGCCTATTCCATCTATTTCCATGCATTAAGACTCACAAGCTATCATAGGTTCCGCTCAAAATCAGTCTTACAATGGAAAGAGGAGACGCACATGCATGAAGCATGGAATAGTTAGAGACCTGTCAAGAAAAATGTGATATGACTTGAGTATGTTAAATCTGAGAGGAATGTTGTAGATCCTCTAACCAAGAGCCTTTGTTGAAAAATGGTGCTGGAGTCAACACAATGAATGGATTTAAAGCCTGTTGAGTAGTGATTTGTGATGGATACACAACATAGTAATTTCGAAGTTCATAGGGGAAAATGAATCACAAATTAACTCGAGTTATGTACTACTAGCTACCATTCCTAAATAATAAAGTGATGTAGTACTTTTGTGTTTATTAGTGCTAGGTTGAGCATTAGCCCTTAATAAGTTCATAGCCCATGAGGTGTGTGGTTTGTGTTCACTAACTTGATGAACTTACTTATGTGAACGTGGGGAATTTTTCCCAACCCTATAAGATCCTGCGGACTTGGGATCTTTAGAGCATTCATGAAAATACATGCATTTGTGAGGGACTGAACATATATTGTTATTGCATGTATTTGCGAGAACTCTATCAATAATGAGATAACATTAAGTATGCAAATTTTTTCGTACAATTTCTTTATAGGTTCTGGATATATTCCACATAAAATTACTATAGAACACATTTGTAAACATTGGGCATCAATTCGAGTCCACAAGACATTGAGACATCTCCTATGCCCGGCCAAAACTTTATCCTACACTCATTTCATTTCTTATCTATTTTTTTGTGAATCAAGTGGGGGAATATTGAAGTATATGTATGTAGACACTTACATTTCTCCCTGCCTAATTAAGGCCGATGATTAAAGTGTACCACGTCGCAATAGGTTCAACTTTAGAAGTTGATTACTTTTGTGTGTCAGAAGTCATTCGTTCACCTATTTGGACCCCACTCCTCAATCTAATCAACGAGGGTCTAGGATGATATTTATTTATAAATACCAACATAAACTTGGAGTCAATTTACCTTAGGTCTTGACCTAATGGGCTTCAATAAGCTTCCGAAAGAGTACATTAGCGACTTCTCTAATTGGTTTTTTAGTTTCTAGTCCAAACTATGCATACTCACACTATGCAGAAAAGACATTCGATGTCCGTAAAAAGAACGTGTGAGCCCCACCACGAAAGCCCCGGATCCACAATGTATTACTCCATTTTTGTGCTTCAAAAGAAAACTCAATTTTCCTTCTCTCACTTTGTCCCACATTGATAAAATAAGATCCCTTTACATAGTTCATATATCCTTAGTTCTAGTTTATATATCCTTAGTTTCCTTAAGGATTTGTTAGAGTCCCAAAGAGAAGGGACATTGACACCACACACTTGCGTGCATCGGACCAGGCTCGGGTGAGTAGCGCTTGTGTGGGTGTGGTGAGAGATTTAATACATTTGCTTAATTGTTTGGAGTAAATTAGTGTTAACTTAGTCAATGGTCACAATATCTTTGTTGATATGGTAACCGTTGCTAACTTGCTATGAATTATTCTTATCTATATATACGTCTCTAATTATGGTCAGATTTATGGCCATTTCGTTTTTACTCTTTTTGTCTTCTTCTCCAACCCAAATTGCACTACATAAACAAATCAGTCTAATTTCGAGAACACACAGAAAAATACTTTGACTTCCTCACAAAAATATAAACACTCTTGTGCATTGTTTTGATCGAGTTCTTAATCACCTTTTTTTTATTGTACACCATTAGAGTGGGTGTCAAGTAATCTTGAGGGTCAATTGCCAAGAGGTAGTGTGTACGAGTGCAGAATAAATTCGCCTTAGTGACTCTACATCATGCCAGGATCTTGTTCTTGATTCCACATATTTTTTTAATATTTAATATCCTATTCCGACAATTATGCAATATATATTTGTGTTTATATACGAGGTATAATTTATGAAATTTCTTTTAAACACATCGGAACAACTTCTAGATTTATTGTCCCATTTAAATCAACTCAGATACTAAGCAAAATTAATTGATATCTACATTCTACATGTGAATATTTTGAAGTTGGCAATTCTAGGCCAATAGTACGAAACGTGGATATATTGAACATATATCATAAAACAATATACTACATCCGTTTCCAATTAATTGCAATAATTGAATATTTTATATCTCAAAAATAATACTCAATTGTTGCAACTAATAAGAAGTATGTAAGATGTCACATTTTTATTTTTACATTTTTTTTTGGAGGGAAAGTAAGATGTCACATAGCTATGTATAATGTAACTATTGTCAATTCCATTGTCATGTACTATATATGCCACGTACTAATGTAATTATGAAGTAATCTCTCCGTTTCTTTTTATTTGATACATTTGAAATTTTGACACTATTTATAAAACATGAGAATCTTTTAAATTATTTTTAACATATAAAACATAATATAGTCAAAAGGGGTTTGTTTGATTCGTCTAAATGAGTATGTTGTTAATATCTGATGACTATAATTATATTTTTACATATATACAACAAAATATATTTAAAATCAAACAAATGGATTGTCATATTTGCAAATTAAAACGTATTAAACAAAAGGAAACATGGGTGTAGATATATTTACAATAATCTGATATTGTAGAATTTTGATCATATCGGTTGCTTCTAAGAACTTCTTCAATTCAAACCTCACTATACAATATTAGTGCTTTTCTTTTTCAACGAGATCAGCAAGTAGGGGTGTTAATGAGACGAGACAGCTCCTGAGTTACTCGCGAGCTACTCGGTCAAAGCTCGGTCAACACTCGGCTCGATATATAATTAAATATAAGTAATGTTTTTTAATTTATCCCAAAAAAATTTTAAAAATTATTTACTTAATGGCTTATGTTCTTATGTGTTGATTTAGTCGTTCATTTATTTCCATCTCAACTGTCAAAATTCAAGCTAATAAATAAAACTTAAAAAATAAAAAATTGTTTAATTATTTAAACAATAAAAAATTGTTCTAAATTTCTTAAAATTGTAAAATATTTATTTAGCACATAACTACATTTGGAAGTTTTTAAGATAATTATGTAATCTTCTGTTTCTATTAGTTACTTCTAAAGACAATTATGATAAATTTATTTTTAGGTTACTCATCATTATGAATTTGAGCTTCATTCGATTCGAGCTCGAGCTCGAGCTTGAGTTGAGCTCACCTTGCGTCCTACCGAGTCAAGTTCGAGCTCTATTTTAAAAGCTCGCAAGCTTTCGAGCTCGAGTCGAGCTAGAGTTTTAAGTTTCGAGTTCGAGTCGAGCTCAATGATACTCGAGCTCGACTCGCATCATTAACACCCCTATCAGCAAGTAGGGTCCGAACCAAGGCATCTAAATAATTGATCCGAATTTCAAACATCTTAATTAATTTTTGGACCTAATTGGAATAACATAATACAATTAACGATTATTAGAAAATTAAAAGAAAGAATGATCTAGACCCTAATGGACTAGCTAGCTATATGCCTATATTAGTAGTAAATTCTATCCATTTACTCATTGATAATAATATGATTTGAAAATAATAGAGGTGCTTTGTGAATCTCATATATTATATTTTATATTTAAGGGGAGGAGGGGAGTGGATAGTGACCATTTGACACTACCACAAACACCCTTACTCATCCTTCTTTACTATCTATTTACTCATCCTCCTAATAAATCATTATTTAAGTGTGCTATTTTCTAATTTTGTAATTAATTAGTAATGTTTCAATGCTTCAATAATCATAGTAAAATCAAATTATTGGCGCACGCATTGTGTGCATAGAAGACTAGTATCTTAATACCGTAAAGATATACATACATGGTAAAAAATAAAATTTGGATTGAAAATTGTATGTGGTAAAAAAAAAATAATGAAGTCTTCTACATCTAATCCCTCCGTTTCTTATTTTCCCTGTCCGTCACTATTTACCTCTTCATTATGGTATATGATATAATAATAGTAGTGGGATCAAATTGAGGTAATAATTAATGAAAGAAAAACAACTTGCAACTTATCATGGGTAATGTGTAGAGTCTATCTTAATAAAAAAATATTATAAACCTTGTTTGGTGAAGAAAGTTATGAAACATCACAAAACAACATATGTAAATAAAAATAGGGAACGAAGAGACTAACAACTTATGTGTCATTCTTTTATGACTTTTTGACATTTTCACTATTCACTAGACAAACTTTGATGACTGTTTGCATATAATAATACTTTATACAATAATCTATGTAAGATATACACCGTTGCATGAATTATTTGTTTTCTTTTTTTATAATTATGATGTGTAGTTTTCTATATCCTCTCATGCATAATTTTATGCATAAACAATTAAAGATATTGATAATCTTCTTTGAGAAACAAACTAGGGTCAAAAATTTGCATTAGCAATTGTCAAAGGTAGCTGTTTTAATTTAATAAAATGAAGTACGGAGTATAAGATTTATAATTATACAAATATGGAGCTTATAAGCTATAATAAATCAAATAATCCCAATGCAAGATAAAGTAATGAACTCCCACCAATCAAGTTATAACTAGAAGTGTCAATTTGGGTTGACTGTACACAGGTTTGGGTTTTCCAATAAGGTTTAGGTCATTTCAATTCAGGTTAACTGCAGTTATTGCTTTCCTTTGGTTCACTCTAATTCAGTTCAAGTCATTTCGGGAGCAGGTCAAAACAGTTTGTTCTAAATTCGGGAACAATCAATTCAGTCTCGGGCCATCTTGGTCAAATCAAATTCAGTTCAATCTAAAACGGATAAAGTAAAACCAACTTAAAAAGATGTCACAGTCATTTTCGGGTTAATGTCAGGCTATTTGGGTTTCTCATGAATATTTTTTCGCTTTGAATGAAAAACTAAAAACGATGTGATGAACATCCTTGTGAATTTATAAGATATATTTTAAGTCTATCACACTAAGCGAATTAAGAAAATAAGTGGGGTTTGGTCTAGTTGAACTTGAAAATACATGTTTAATTAGTACTTTGTATATTTGAAATCTTTCATGATTGATTACATTGATTCTAATATACAATGTGGCAAGTTAGTCGATTTTAAAAACAACTTACAAAGTATTAAGTATTCAATTAATACAAGATAAAGTAGAAATTTATTTTTACATAACATTGGGTAATGAATCACTTCAATTCACTTTCAATTCAGTCCAGGTTAAATTACGTTTGGTCAATTGATCAACTGGTTACTTGATGTCCAGTTCAATTCAGTTCGATTTGACCTTTTTGGATCTTCTACAAATTAATTTCAATTTGAGCTTTTTTAGGTTCAAGTTCAATTCATTGCCTTACCAGACAAATACAGTTTCTGTTACTTCAGATTATAAGTCACTTTCGATTTAAATTATTTCAGTTTCAATCAAGGACAATTCGGTTAACCCAACCAATTATAACCCAAACTGACACCCCCAACCTCCCGACGTCAGTGATACACCGACTAATCATTGATCACCCTCATCTTTGTTTACCTCTTTGATCTTTTGTATGATAATGTGTTCTCATATCTGTCAACACGTATATCATAATTTATAATTGTGATTTACGGTGAAAGTGATATACTATTATTGTGGATTATTGCTTACATTATGATGGTAGGTGGTCCACAAGGTAAAAAAAACACTCCTATATATAGAGGTTGTGAAAGAGCTTAGAAATATATCAAAGTATTCATTCCTCTTCTTCTCACATTCATAAGCATGGGAAAATTCGGAGGAATGACTTCTCTTATAGCCACTCTACTAGTAGCATTCATCGCTTTCAATATGGCTTCAGCCGATTACACTTATTCCTCTCCACCACCCCCACCCCACTACCAATACTCTTCCCCACCACCTCCCGTCCACCATGAGAAGCCACCTAAAGAGCATTACTCACCTCCCCCGGCTACACCATCTCCGGTGTACAAGTCCCCACCACCACCTGCCCCAGTTCATAAGTCTCCACCTTCTCACGGATACCCTACACCATCCCCAGTGTACAAGTCCCCACCACCACCTGCTCCAGTTCATAAGTCCCCACCTTCTCATGGATATCCTACACCATCCCCAGTGTACAAGTCCCCACCACCACCTGCTCCGGTTTATAAGTCTCCACCTTCTCATGGATATCCTACACCATCCCCAGTGTACAAGTCCCCACCACCACCTGCTCCAGTTCATAAGTCCCCACCTTCTCATGGATATCCTACACCATCCCCAGTGTACAAGTCCCCACCACCACCTGCTCCAATTCACAAGTCTCCACCTTCTCATGGATATCCTACACCATCCCCAGTGTACAAGTCTCCCCCACCGCCTACTCCAGTTTACAAGTCACCACCAGTCCACAAATACCCACCTCCTACTCCAGTGTACAAGTCACCACCAGTTCACAAGACCCCACCTCCCACCCCTGTCTACAAGTCACCTCCAGTTCATCAAACCCCGCCACCAACACCAGTGTACAAGTCACCACCTGTTCATCACAAGACCCCACCACCAACTCCAGTATACAAATCTCCACCTGTTCATGAGTACCCACCACCCACTCCAGTTCACAAGACCCCACCACCCACCCCAGTCTATAAGTCTCCACCAGTTCACAAGACCCCACCACCCACCCCAGTCCACAAGTCTCCACCAGTTCACAAGTCTCCACCACCTACTCCCGTCTACAAGTCTCCACCAGTTCACAAGTCTCCACCAGTTCACGAGTACCCACCACCTACTCCCGTCTACAAGTCTCCACCAGTTCACAAGTCTCCACCACCTACCCCTGTGCACGAAGCTCCACCAGTTTACCACCACCCCAAACCTATCTCCCATTCCCCTCCTCCCTATGTATACTCTTCTCCTCCTCCTCCTTACCACTACTAAAACACATAACTTCAATCATAATGTCTTGTTAAGGTTAGCTTCGGATACCTACTCTAAATTATTACAATACTGCATGCATGAGAACATTAATGTTTGTTAGTAACGAACGTGGGATAATAACAAATGGATATGAATGCATAGGGTTAATCTCTTACATTTCACGTTATCACCCTTCCCCCCTCCCTTCTCTTTTTGTTGTTATTAGTAATAGTTACTTTTACTATTTTTATATAGTCAACCCCCTTTCATATTTGACAACTATGTTATAATCGCTTTATTCCTTTTTGATGTGCATGAGAGACCATTAAAATCTTATTAAGTGTAACCAATGATAAATGAAATGGAATAAATTTAGTAAGGAGGCCGAAGATGCAAAGCTACATCTACCTTTTGGATTTTAATTGGATTGTATTCAATACTATTTTGACGTATATAATGAGTAAGATTCTACTATATATCGATATTTAATTTTTATGTCTCTCAATTATCCAATGAGTAAATCAAGTTTTCTCGAATACAGAGTACTTTAGGTGTACGGCAATGCAAACACAAAAACATTTTAAAGTTGCAATGATTTCTTTGGAACTAATTCAGAATATTAATTTGATTTGTTTCCTTTTTTTTTACAGGTTAAAAGTTCCTTAACAATGCACACAAAAGAAAGCCAAGGCAATGTGGAAGAAGTAACTTTGTCAAAAGAGCTAGAAGTTTGAGATAATAAGAAAAGCTTGTCGTTTTGTTGAGAGATTTGGGAATTATTTATAATAAAAGGCATATTTATAAAAAGTTTGTATAAGTAATTAATTAATTAATTTAGTAGTTTATGCTTGATCATAGATCTGCATGGTGCTTGTACTCCTATGATTTTGTATTATTACTATCAAGAATTTACTTTAATAAAGAAGTGAAAAAAGTTCAATAATACTCGATCAAGTTGGTGCCTCAAAGTCAAATACAATGATAATTATATATTATTTTGTCCTAAAAAGAAAATGTTAATTACTTCCGCCACTTATATATGTCTTTCTAAATATATATATTTCTTTTGATGATTCTTTTAAGAAATGACTTGAAACAAATTAAAAGGGGGCTGGTTGCTTAATGAAGTAAATATGTATGATGAACAATGTATTAGGATGAAAGTAAAGTAATTAACCATAACATGTTTTAAGATAAACTAATTAACTCTCACCAAATTAATACATATTGTTACAAAAATGTCGGTGAAAATGCCCCATATATATTATGCTAAAAATAAATAATATGATGATAATGCTTGGAAAGTGGCACTAGTAAAAAAAAAAAAAAGTTTGGACAAAAATGAGATAAAATAATATACAGAAATAAGTGTTAAATCTACAAAATAAATTGAATTAACGCAAAAGTATGTATTATGATATAATAATGCATAGAAAGTTGAAGGAGTAATACAACTTTGACTTCATAATTAGTATAATAACCCATTACAACTAGATGTTTCTTTAGCGGTTTTAAAAGATGATCACTCGGATTTTCCTTTGCAAGCCACATTACAATAATTTTTATCTATGTTATGAGAGTCTTTTTTTTAATGGTTACTTATTAGTAGAAATTTCCCGACTACATACTTCATTTATATGCAAAGCATGCATGCACGCATATCATCAAATTAAAAGACATTTTAGTGTTATGTTCAAAAGATTTCTCCAAATGACCCTCATTTTTAATTTCATAAATAATAACTACAAACTAACTCTTCATTACTTCCCTCTTATTACAATATTACACCAAAAAGATATTAAAAATATATATATTTATTTTTTTTATTTTTAATTATTTAGTTTTAAACTTTGCATGTGAGTATGAGAAATAAATACGTACTACTATCATACAGACTAGCTAGATAGTTGGGAACTGGGATTTCCAAAACTTGGATAATCTTGTGTTTGTTGGGACATGAATGATGGGCCTACGAATTACGTATGCAAACTGGCAAGCTTCCACCGGTTTTTTTTTTAATTTGTTCGTACCTCAAAACATTCTCATAAGTTATAATGTAATATATAGTATATACTCCCTATTGTGTACAACGTTTGAACTTTCATGCTATATTTATATGTAGTTATGTATCATTTGGACTGAATCAGTGTTAAGGGTGCTCTAAGATTAAAGTTAAGGGTAAGCATTTTCACACCCTTAAATTATTTTCGCACTCCTCTGCTGCTCACATTTTTTTTTAAGGGGTTTCTTCCTCTCAAATGAATAATAGTGAACATTGTTACTGTTCATATAAGAGGGAGAATAATGCGAAAATAGCAATTGGATTGGATAGAAATTACCACTCGTAACGTTTCATTTTAATTCACCTTAACGACTCTCTCACTTTTTTTTTTTCATATCATTTTGACATTTTCCATACTAATTAACTTTATAATTAAGTACAACCTCATTTAATTTTGTTACAATTAAAGTCTAATATCTCCCACTTGCCCTCCAAAAATACAGGGGCTGTTAATTAATTATTTTTAATTGTGAAGGCTCCTCCACTAAGCAACTTTCGATCTATATATGTTTACTCCAATAAATTTGCTATTAAGACTACAAGTTAGACCTAAACATGACCATTAATTAGATTTTGCGTGTGAAAATAGTTTTTTTCTAGTTTAGTAGATTTGTTAGCCTTTGCTTATCATATGTATATTCATGTCAGATATTTCTAAAATAGGGTTCATGTTATTTAAAATCAATTAACACTTTACTGTGGCTTTTGAAAAGTCATGCTTGTAATTGAATAATTTCTATTTAAAGCTTAATTTGTTTTGTATCTTCTTTAATTTGTTGCTAATCTTACATGTCCTTGTATTTTGGAGGGGAATTATAGAAGAAAAGGACATAATAACAATAAATTCAATCAAGTCTTATGGATTAGGTTAATGTAGATGATTGCTTTCTTATACTATAATTGTGTTCATGAAAATTAAATAGCCGCATACTTGCGTGCTTATGTGTGGATTGCCCCAGTTATTAATCATCAACTAATTTAGCTAGACAATAATTAATTAAGGGGGCGTTTGGATTTTGGCTTTTGACCAGCTTTTTCACTAGCTTTTGATTTTGGGTGTTAAATACCCAAAAAATTTGTTTGAATTTTGGCTTTTTTTTTTTGACTGAAAAGTTGGCTTTAAGTTCAAAACAAAAGGCTAACAAGAGCAACTTTTTGTTGTTGGCGTTTGACACAATTAATATTAATAATTGTTATTTAATAACTAATTATTGATTATTAGTTTGGTAATAAATTATTATTTAATATTAATAATTAATTTAATTGTTAATTTGATTCTTATTAATTATCATTTTATTTATTATACTCCATCCGTTCCAAAATGTTTGATACATTTTGAATCTTGTCACTATTTATAAGATGCAGTAATCTTTTAAATTACTTTTAATATATAAAACATAATATAGACATATGGGGTCTTATTTGATTCGTCTCAATAGGAATTATTAATATCCACTTACTAAAATTTTTACTTATACACAACAAAAAATATTTAAGGTCAAACAAGTGCATTGACATATGTGCAAGTCAAAATGTATCAAACAAATACGAATGGAGGGAGTATTAATTACTAACTTGATAATTAATTATTATTTTATTATAATAATTATAAATATTATAATTAATTCAACACCTAAACTAAATTAATTAAAAAGTATTAAATAATTAACTATATTTTAGCTATTAATTATTATTAAAACAATTAATTAATTATCAATTAAATAATTAGTTATAAATAAATAATAAAAATAAATATAATGATAAAATGATTAATAATTATAATATTTAGCAACAATGTAATTTAATAAATATTAATAATTAACGTACAATAATTAATTATAATTAGCAAATTATAATTAATCAGTATTTATCTATTATATTATTAATAAAAAGTAATTATTACAATTATTTATTATTTTCATTTTATTATAAGTAGTAAAAAAATTATTAGTATTTTTTTTTACTGCTATTTCACCATATACCCCTAAATTATCGCATAATGCATCATATACCCTCAATGTTTCTGTAATGCACTATGTGCCCCTGAACTTTCAACTTAATTTACAATATACCCTTATTTTGTTAATTTTACTCTAGCTACCTCTAAATTCAGTCATTAAATTTGACTAACTATTATTTATTATAATTTAAAACAATTAATCATATTAACAAAATTAGTTTTACAAAACCACCACTCTCCTTCATCATTACCTACTCACTAGGGCTGTTCAAATCTGGAAACAAAAAAAAATTCGGTCTGAATTTCAGGATATTCGGATTTTCCAGAATTGCAGAATTTATTCCGATTCCAGTCCGGAAAAATCGGATATCCGAATAATTCGGAACGGAAAACCGGAATTCCGATTCCGAATTCAATGAATTTCATGTTTTTTCCCCTTGTTTTGAGTTTAATTTTTGCAACATAAAACTTGATCAAATAATGTTGTTTTTGAGCAGCAAAACAACTAAGCAAGTTCCCTAAAAATTACAAAGAATAATGCAACAAAAATTACAAGTTAAACTCCACAATTTGCCATGCAAGGCTCAACAAAGCCCACAATTTCAACTCCAAGTCTCAAGTCTTTAAGCCTCAACCATGTCAAATTACAATTTGCCATACAAGGCTCAACAAAGTCAACAAAGTTTTATATTACAATATAAAGTTTAAAGGGAAAGGGAAAACAAATTACAACCATGTCAACTAAAGGAGGGGGAAAGAAACTAAGAATTACAACAAATCTACAAAAGCAAACTTGAGGATTCTTCAAAGTCCATCACACCTTCATATCCATTGTCTCATCTATTATGATATTCGTTTGCTCCAAAGTCAAATCCTTCAAGCCTACAAAACAATGAAACATAACCAACTCCATCAACATATAACATCAAGTAGAGTTAACACTTAATAGTTAATATTGTAAAATTAAAATATATATATAAAAAAATATTCAAAACAAAAAAGTGTGGAATGAAACCAACCTTCTTCCATTTCTTCCAACATTTTCAAGTTCTCTTCAATCACTAGTGGCATAAGAGAAGTACGTAGCCAACCATTTGAGCAAACTAAAGCTTCAACCATTTTTGGAGTCAAAGAAGTTCGAAAATCGTCAACCACACGACCCCCCATACTAAAAACCGACTCCGATGCAACGGTAGAAACGGGTATGGCAAGCACATCTTTATTTATCTTGTGACGAATAGGATATCTCTTTTGTTGATCTTTCCACCATGTTAGGATATCAAAACTTTGACTCTTTGGCTCTTTTGCTTCTTGTAGATACTTTTCTAAGTCAGATTTTGTCTCACTAGTTTCCATACAACCCGTGTCCCTTTGAAACTTTGATGTCATCAATTCCTCAAGGTTAATGTTTTGCCGCACCCCTCTAGTCCTAGTCTTATTAACATCTTGAGTAAAGGTGGAAGTAGATGAAGTAGATGTAGAGGTAGATGCTTGAGTTTTCTTTGGTTGTGACATGGAAGCGACATAATAGTGAAAAAAGAGTCTAAAACAAGCTTAATCTTAGAGGTCAAAAGATTAGCTTTTGTTGTTTCATAATTATCATTGACCATCCATTCAACATAACTCATTTTATGACGAGGGTCTAAAATGACAGCCACAAACACTAAGACATTAATGTTTTCAACATTGCCATAATATTTCTCATACTTTTCTTTCATGTTTTTAGCCATGCGCTTAATACCTTCATCCTCATCTACTAAGTTACTTCTTTATCATCAAGTTAGTTCCGTAAATCTCATGCACATAAGAGTTGCATTTGACATATCAAGAACCCGATAACCTCAATGTTGCATCATAGAAGATGTTCAAGAAAGGCAACAAAGAGGTCACTCTCTTCCAATCATCCCTTCGCTTGGACCACCACCAATTTTTTTTCAATTCTTTTGAACAATTAGATTCTTTCATGAGCAAGCAATCAAAAGCCTTTTTGAACTTTATAGCAGATTCAAGCATTAGAAATGTTGAATTCCACCTTGTTTCAACATCCAAACAAACAAGACTTTTACTTTCCAAGTTTTCTTCCTTTATACATTCTTTAAATTTTAAAAGTCTATCAAGTGAAAATCTAACATACCTAACTAGAGCATGAATTTTCAGAATTGACAAATCAAGTTCTTTCAAACCCTCTCTCACAATCAAGTTCAATACATGAGCCGCACATCGCATATGCAAATATTGACCATCCAACACACTAGACTCCCAAATGTTAAGCCTTCTCCTTAAGTAATCAATTGGAAGATCACTAAAAGATGCATTATCCACAGTCACAGTCAAAATGTTCTTTAAACCCTATTCATTCAAACATTTCTCAACAGTTCTACCAATGATTGCCCCAAAATGGCCGGCAATAGGACAAAAGTTAATAATTCTCTTATGCAAAACCCAATCATCATCAATAAAATGAGTTGTCAAACACATGTAACCTAATTTTTGGCTAGAAGTCCAACAATCAGTAGTCAAGCAAATCTTAGATTTTAGATTCTTAAATGAACACATCTTTCAACTCATTTCATTTTTGAAGAAAAAGAGCATAACAATCTCTAGTAATTGTAGTGCGTGAAGGAGGAAGAAATTGAGGATTTAGAGCTTTACAAAATGCACGAAAACCTTCACGCTCAACAAAAGCAAATGGCAACTCATCCACAATNTAAGTGGCAACTCATCTACAATAATCATTTTAGCAAGCTCTTGTCTACAAAAATCATGATCAAATTGCCAAAGTTTAGGAACCGTGTAAGTTTGAGTGGTTCCATTAGAATTCATACATGTTTTGATCTCTAAGTCAATTCGCTTTTGGCTCATATCAATATTGGGTTGATACTTTTTACATCTTCTAATATGATTTGATAAGGGAGCAGTGCCATTTTTATTATCATAACCAACATGAGCATTGCAATACTTACATTCAACAATGGGATGATCATTACTGATTTTATCAAAGTGATTCCACCATATGGATCGATTTTTCCGCTCAATGGTTGTGCTAGCTTTGCTCCCAGACAAGGTTGAACTCTTCCTTTTTTTTTCTTGCGCATTTATATGGTTCTTCCGCCGATGAACAAGACTGTTGGACATCATCACCCTCCGTATTTTGGTTGCTCAGGAAGTCATCAGCTTGAACTTTATCATTGATACTTGATGACACTAAAAACATCGAGGTAAACTAATTTCGAATTGAAGAATAATAAACAACATGTATGGCAGAATAATAACAATAATCTATAATTTGTAACAAAACAAAAACGAATTAAAATTACACAGAATAATTAATCAGAAATTAAGAGTTGAAATTCAAATTAATAATTAATCATAACTTTAGAATTAAACATAATCAGAAATTTGTAATTTGTAATTAATAATAATCAGAATTAAACATAACTATATGTAACAATCTAAAGAAAACAGGTTGAATTTATAGCAATACTATAGTCTATTTTTTGTTTCTTAATATTTCATTTCACTACAAGATCAAGTTTATTTAGATATGGTAGAAATAACAAAATAACAAAATTAACATTATTATTTAAACATAATCAGAAAATTTCAGAATTAAATTATTAAAAACGAATTATTAATCAATAAAAACGAAATATTAATCAATAAAAACAAATTGAAATAATCATCATGAATTATATCTAACAAATCAAATCAATTGACCAACCAAAAAACGAATTAGAACAATAAAAACGAGTGAAAGTTGTATCCAAAAATTTATGAGTAAAAATTGTTGATTTTATGAGTTATAAACTTATAATTAATAAAAATGAGTTAAAATCAAGTAAATAATGAATTAAAGTTGATAAAAAAAACGAATTAAAATCAACACATCAAGTTAAAATCACTTACTTTTGGCGATGGCGGATAGAAGACAGACGACGACGGCGGATAGAAGACAAACGACGACGACGGATAGAAGACAAACAACAGGCCAGCGGCGATCTCAGGTGAATAGGCGATTAGGCAGCGAGTTAGGGTTTGGGAAGAAATTTTGAGACTTGAGAGTTGAGAAAATGAGGAATAGGCCTTGAGAAAATGAGAAGGAGAATTGACAGCCCAAAAAAAGAAGAATAGGCCGGCAGTTTTTTTTTATTAAAATCCGGAAATCCGAATTTTTGAAAATCCTATTCCGGTTCTGGTCCGATTTCCGGTTTTCCGGTTTCCAAAAAAACGGATCGGAATTCCGGTTTTTCGGATCAAAATCGGAAAATTTCGGAACCGTAAAATCTTGTACACCCCTACTATTCACCACTCCCACTCAACTTCTCCTTCTTCCTCCTCTCTCTTACTACAAACCCTGCTTCACCTTCATCTCCTCTTCAATAGACCCATTTTCACAAAAATGCATGAATGTTTATCATACCCACCACCACACCACCGTCCCAAACCAAACCCTAACCACCAAACCCACTAACCCAAAATCTAGTAGCTTCGAAACCTCCCACCTCAAGACCCATCAAGTTAAAAACCCCCCAAAAGTCATGGTAGATGTTTTGCGCACTTTGAATACTCTAGTAATGTTTTGAATTGTAAATGATATATTAGGATGGTGATGGTAAATTCAAAGGCAAAGAAGTGTTTGATTCTTCAAAGTAGTCAATATCAAATTGGTTTTTAGAAAATTTTTAGGTTCTTATCTTGGGTTAGTGGGTTTCGAATCTATTGGGTTTAGTGGTGGTGGGTTTGAGATGTAGGTTTAGTGGTAGTCACCTTGGGTTTGGTGGTCGTGGATGGATTTGTGTTGTAGGTTTGGTGGCGGTCGTCATGGGTTTGGTGGACATGGGTTTGGGTTGTGAGGTGGTGGTGGGTGAAATAATTTAGATAATTAAATTAATTAGTTTAAATTAAGATAATTAATATTTAATTTGATTTAATTTCTAAATTAGAAGGTAATTAAAGTAAATTTAGAAAAATAAGGGTACCTTGTGAATATAGTTAAATGTTCAAGGGCATATGACACATTTCAGAAACATCAAGGGTATATGATGCAATGATGCATTTTGCAATAGTTTAGGAGTATATGGTGAAATAGCCGCTTATTTTATTGAAACACCCAACTGCCAAAATCCAAACATGTTTTAAGATACATAACTAGTTAAACAGCTACATATCTAGCCAATAAAAAGGTCAGTCGAACCAGCAGAGGAACAACAGCCAACACCTACCATCCAAAATCCAAGCAGGCCTTAAATCATATTATCAAAATAATTGACAAAGGATAGTATTCTGTATCACGTTTCAATTCACCTAAAAAAAAATGATATACTAGTATTATACGACCCTTTTTTTTTTTTTTCACAAGTGTGGAGTAAATTAATTGAAATTTTAGTACTTTTTAAGGAATTATGATAATTGTTTATGTTTTTTAACGGGTAATTTTTGGGTCGCTGCTTCAGAAACGACCATCAAAGTTTTATCAATCAAATATATGATTATATTTCATCTTTTTAAGGTAAAGTAACTATAGGGACATTTAAAAATATTATATTATTTTTCAAATATATAAATTATAGCAAATATTTTATCTATTTATTTTTTTCAGAATAATTTCGTAATATGGTAGTAAAAATAGATAGTAATTAGAAATAATTATTAAAAATATAAAGAAATCATGAAAGCATTATTTTTTTATTATCTATAATGATTGCAAAAGGAAATAATATTACTATGTGAGCTCCATCATTAATATAATTAGGTATTTAACATATACAAATTTTGGTAGCCGTTTCTCAAACAGCCATCTAAGAATTTTCAAAAACGTTAACCAACTAAGGCCCTATTCTCCTCGTCTTATTTTTACTTATTTTCAGCAAAAATAAGTTCAGTTCAGTAAAAATAAGTTAAGTTCAGCAAAAATAAGTTCAGATCAACAAAAATAAGTTCAGTTCAGCAAAAATAAGTTCAGATCAGCAAAAATAAGTTCAGTTCAGCAAAAATAAGTTCAGATCAGCAAAAATAAGTTCAGTTCAGCAAAAATAAATTCAGTTTAAAAAAAACCAAAAATCTATATGTATTATGCAAATTAATTTGTAAATGGATATTTATATGTGTACATCTTTTTAAATGAGAAATTATGGTATAAAAGCAGTAGAATATAATTTTAAAAATATTTAGGTAACATTTTCGAAGAGAATATGTATTATATGGAAATAATATGGAAAAAAATTTGCATATGATTTTATATTTTTGATGGAAAATTGGAAATATATTATTTTATATGAAAATAAATATATGTTAACATAAATATATGATAATATTATAATACATGGAAACTATATGATACTAAAAAGAAGATGATAAAATATTGTGCATGCCTTTGTCCATAAGATTCATGAAATTTGAGAGAAAAAAATCAGATTATATATAATTTAGAGATTATAATAAATCAATTATTTTCACCTAAATAAAATTCAATTATGGCATATAATTGCCCTATAATTTTTAATTAGTATAAAACAAATTCAGCAAAAATAAGTTCAGTTCAGCAAAAATAAGTTCAGAACAGCAAAAATAAGTTCAGATAAGCAAAAATAAGACGAGGAGAACAGGGGTTAAGTATCTCAAACTGTAATTTTTTAGGAATTATTAATTGTAGAAATATTAAACTAATGAAGTGAGTGTTGCTGAATTTGTTACAACTTATGGACTTGAGAACTATCTCAATTCAACTGAATTAATCCAAACATTTTTTTTTCTTTTCAAATTATCCAAAAAACTTATTACTCCGTATAACTGATCATACTTTATTAGAACTTATGGAATGTCATGAAAATTTATTCATTTATTTATTTTTATTTTTAATTTTTTTTTATGCTAGGGAGCCACAAGGGCGGGGATGAGAATCGATCCTAGGATATCTTGGAACCAGGAGGGAAGCTTCTATCACTTGAGCTACACCTAACTCTCTCATGAAATTAATTGTTAGAGAAATAAGAACTAATTAAACCTTAACGGACTCGGTAAAACCTTATTAAATAATTCATTAGTTATAAATCATATATAACATTATTTTGATAATTAAAAACACTTTTTATGCTGAGAATTAATTCCAGAAAATCAGAAGAGAAGCTACAAAAGAACATAAGGTGTATATAATGCACCATCTTTACAATAAAAATAATAAACAAAGAAAAGTGGAATAGGTATATCATATATTGAGTACATTTTTCTTAAAAAAAAAAAAAAAGTGTAATTAACTAAGGGCCTGTTTACTGCAACTGAAAACAGCCAATCCGGATTACATACACCCGGAGCACCTTCCTCTAGGTGCTCCAGGTAACAAACGACGCGTTTTGTCCACAGAATTCTCCTTCAATAACACCTGCTATATATACGCTGCATATTTCTTTTTTTTTTTAGTTCATCCTTCTCTCTGTTTCTCTCTCTTCTTTCTCTCAAAATCAAAACAATTCTCTCTCTAAATTGAAACCCTAGAATTTCTAACATTCAATCATGACATATTCAACAGAAAATCAACAGAATACAATTCAAAACAATACAAAACCAGACGAAGATCTACAAGAAATAATCAATAAAGATTTTACAGAAAATTGTAAGCTCTAATTTTCATCAATTTTTTCATAATTTCCATTAGTAAACGAACAAAAAGTTTCAATTATTGTTTTGAAATTATTGTTTTGAAATTTAGCATATATACTGATGAAGATACATAAAAGTTTAGAAAAAATGACTTAGTGTTCAGAAATTAAATTTCTATATTAATATGTTTTCTTATAATCTTCTAATTATATTTCTGAACTTTTTCATAAAAATTTTGAACATTCCGAAAAAATTGAATTGTTGTTCAGTATTCTCTTCTAATTGGTGTAATCTTATTTCTGAACTTTTTTAAACAAATTCTATACATTCAGAAAAAAATGAATGGTTGTTCAGTTTGTTCTTCTAATTGGTGTAATCTTATTTATGAACTTTTTAAAACAAATTCTGAACATTAAGAAAAAATGAATTGTTGTTCAGTTTATTTTTCTAATTGGTGTAATCTTATTTCTGAAGTTTTTTAAACAAATTCTGAACATTCTATAAAAAATGAGTTGTTGTTCAGTTTGTTCTTTTTGTAATTGGTGTATTCTTATTTTTGAACTTTTTTAAACAAATTCTGAACATTCAGAAAAATGAATTGTTGTTCAGTTATATGTTCTTATTGTTGTCAAATGACTTAGTGTTCAGCTTATTAATTTTAATGTTTTCAATTTTTGCAGACGATTCAATCCAAATGATTGTAAATGAAGCTAATGAATCTGAATTGTTAAATGTAAAAGTGAACAATGATGAAGAAGCATTTGATTTGTATAACAAATATGCTTTTCGAAAAAGTTTCAGCATCAGAAAAGATAAAGTGAGATCACACCTTCCACTCAGCCAAAAAATTTACAAAATCATCTTAAAAATAATTTACAAAGTACTACCATCATCAGCATCTCCAACAAAGACAACTTTCTACATTAACAAATTTAAACTAACAATATCAATTAATAAGACTGAATTTTAAAATGAATACTAAGAATAACAACATGAACATCACTGTTAAAAAAATGAATATCATTATCAATAATAAAATGAACACTAAGTATAAGAAAATGAACATCAGTGTTTAAAAAATGAACATCATTATGACAAAAGTGAAAATGAGCACTAGCGATAATTAAACGAACATCACTTTTAACAAAATGAACATCACTTTTAAAAAATTGAACATCATTATCAATGGTAAAATAAAGACTAAGGTCCTGTTCTCCTCGTCTTAATTTTACTTATTTTCAGCAAAAATAAGTTCATATCAGCAAAAATAAGACGAGGAGAACAGGGCCTAAGTATAAGAAAATGAACATCAGTGTTAAAAAATGAACATTGTTATAAAATAATGAAAATGAACATTAATGATAATAAAATGAATATTAGTATTAAAGATGAACCAAAAAGCAACGCGTGTATTACACGCGCCCGGTAGCACCTAGAGGAAGGTGCTCCGGGTGCATCTAAGAATATGCCGAAAACAGCTGAACTGAACTGATTGGAGCTGAATTGAACTGAACTGAAAGTTTTTTATGAAGGATTAATTAATAGCAAGGTAAGAGAAGAACTGGGTTGAACTGAACTAATTTTAAGTTGAAGTAAACAGACCCTAAGTAAGCAAGTGCAAAAATTGTGACAGAATGAAAGATAAATGGGTAATATAAACATGCAAAATATTTTTACAGTGTGAAATATCAGTTGGGTTTTGGAAATCGAAAGTTAAAAAAAATATATATCATTTGTAGGTATATCAATAGGTCTAAGGGAAATCAAACATTTACTCAGTACCTTTTTTTTTCCTCAGCTTTGATAATCTTGAAATAATTATTGTAATATTTATTTTTTTAAAGAAGTGTTATTGTTATTGTTGTTGTTATTATTATTATTATTATTTAATAACAAACAAAGTAATTACAAAAACTAAAATGCAAAGCCGAAATACAATTTGAGCACCCACTCCCCTATCTATTGTAAAATCAATTCTAGTGAAAATGTGGACAACTTATGTGCCTCAATATTTTGAGCCCTAGAAAACATATGTACCTACTTCAACAATGCACACCTCATTCTCTAATATTTATTCCCCTAATGTAGAAAATGAGAATGGAAGAAAATCATATCCAATTGTCCTAGAGGCAGCCACACCAGTCACAACAAGGTCATGCCAAGAACAAAGTCAGATAACTCATATTGCGTTTGATCATATACTAAGATTCTAAGAATAAAGTAACACATCGGCAGAGGAAACAACTCCACCATTCTCCTTAATCAACTCAATATCTGTTAAAAGAGTAATCTAGAAAAATCTAGATTGAAATTATAATATCTCTAATGCATCTAGAATAGTAAAGCATAGAATAATCTTAAATTTAACTAGATATGAATGTAATATTCTAGAACATTGTATTAAAATCTAGCTAAAATCCTATACCTAGTATACTAGAATAATCTAGTAGTAGCTTATGAACCAACATAAGCACCTATAAATAGAGCAAGTTCACTGGCTTGCACAATGTAACAAAAACCAATTCCAATCCAATAAAAATCAACACTTCCACATCAAAAGTTCTCCCTTAATTACCCTTCTACTTAAAGCAACAACTACAATACTCTAATCTTCAATATCAAATAAACCACTTCCTAATATCACTAAACTCACTACTGTTCCGCTAATATTTTCAATAATATCAACCTCCTTTGTTGCTGAAACCCCACAACGGTAGCAACTATCAATAAGGGTATGCCGAACAAGATTATCCTAATGTTTAATATCCATAATGGCAGCAAATGATGAATAACACATGATCACCGAAATATTATCTCCCTCAAAAACGTACTTTGAGCAATTAGCACAATGTAGGATGTTGATTATAGAACAATGGAACACCCAATCGATAGCATAAACATCGTTAAGCCTTACCATTCATCGTCTTACCTAAATCCATCATGTCAATTGTCGTAAAGATAAGAAAAGATGGATTCTGCAAATACATTAACTATTTCTTTTTTTTATTTTTTACTACAAGTTCCAGTTTTAGTATTTGTCCTTTTTTTTTTGGTATGTATTTAGTGAGTACTTCATTGGTATGATGATAGCGATAAAAAATTATTCATCAAATATTCTACACACAGGGTTACGAAATAAGATAATTTCTTTTGTAAAATAGATGCGGAATCTCTCTGGGATAAAATTATATGAGAAATTTTATTTTGCATTTCAGCCACTAAATAGTTTTTTTTGTCAAAAACTACCTAGATGTTTAATGTTTTTGTGAACAACTACCTACCTTTCAGAAAAAATTACACAACTACCTATATGTTTCATTCTTTTGTGAAACACTATCAACTAACGGTTTCCATCCAAATGAAATGTTAGTGGGTCCCACCCTTGACCTTTCCCTCCATTTATGTATGGGTAACTTTTGAAATTACTTAATTGCCACCCCTTAAGCAATAAAAGAGTGAGTGTCTTCTCAAATACGCTATTCAACTTTGCATCCTCACATTCATCAGTCATTCATTCATCTCTCAATTTTTCATCTCAATACAACTCTTACTTAACGAAATCCTACTGCTTAAACCTTAATTTGCGAAAATTTTGAAATAGAAGAACCCCAATTGTTCTTTCATTGATTTACAAGTGTTTGAAGGAGTGTTAATGGAGGGTAGCAACGTCAATGGAAGAGGTTTACTTGTTTGTGGAAGTGACACTGGGTAATTCATCAATGAAACCTTTGTTAATTTTGAATTGAAGAGTATGGTTTTGTTATCTTATGAATTTGGGAACCAATTTAGATGTTTTTTGTTTTTAATTGAATGTTATTGATTTTGGGTTGAGTACCTAATTAATTTTTTAGTTTGCCTGTGTTACTTGTCTGATATATATAATACAATTCGTTGGTCCAAGATTTCAGCATCTTTGAGGGAATTCCGCAATTGCAGTTGTCTTCCATCCTATTTTGAA
This sequence comes from Suaeda aralocaspica, assembly GCA_016808085.1. NCBI lineage: Eukaryota > Viridiplantae > Streptophyta > Magnoliopsida > Caryophyllales > Amaranthaceae > Suaeda > Suaeda aralocaspica. Next base: position 836,622 of record PYUH01000239.1, on the reverse strand, counting down.
ACAAATTAAAACCAAATCGATTGTTACGGTACACAAATTCAAGGAACAACAACTCAACATAAAACCTAAATGTAATTTAAATTCAAGCAACAACTCAACAAAAATAAAACAAGCACAAAGTTTAAATTAATGTCAACATGTACCTTGAATTAGGTTTTAAAACAAAAACCCCAAATCAATTGTTATGTTCACAGTAATATTTTGAAGAATTTTGAAAGAGAAGTAGAAGAAGAAATGACCGTTGTAATTGGTTTGAAATTTGTTCTGAAAATCAGTTTATATATAGAGGGAAAGGTCAAGGGTGAGACCCACTAACGTTTCACTTGGATGGAAAACGTTAGTTAGTAGTGTTTCACAAAAAAATGAATCATATAGGTAGTTGTGTAACTTTTTCTGAAAGGTAGGTAGTTGTTCACAAATACGTTTAATATCTAGGTAGTTTTTGACAAAAAAAAGCCACTAAATATAATTGATGTAATAATACACTCCATTTGAAACTCAATAAATTGACCGTACTTGGTCTATAATTGTGCTTACTGCTTAATCATCATAGTTAGCTGTAGGACATTATATGATGACTTTCACAAACCTACAGTCATCAATTATGTACAAAAACACAATCACATATATCTACTACTGGTTTAAATTATATATATAAGAAGATTATGTGAAAACTGTTTTCACCGTGAAAATCATAAAAAAAAGAGGTATATTAGTGGTATAGAGGGGTACAAATACTTCATTAATAACATTATCATATATAATGAAAATTTTATTGTTAATGTACATGTAACACTTTAATCTTAATACGTACCCCTTCAAGCCTTATATATTTATAAAATAATGTAATGATAAGAAAACTAAATTAGGCAGCCCTTTTAACCAGGGATTTACCTAATTTATCCTCCTCAATTATAATATGGAGGATGACATGGAATTAAGATACTGTCAACAATAAGATGTCCTACACTTACAGTCCAATATACGGCTTGATTTCCTTCAGAGTAGATATGAGCAAGAGACACACTAATATTTAATGTATATGGCCCATACATATACATAGTCAATTTTGAGGATCCGATTAGGTAGCATTGTTGTGAGTTTGACAAATGACCACACAAATACAATAATTTTCTTGGCACTTCCAAAACATATAAAGAGATTGCCTAAATTGGCAAGAGCAAGTACGTGATACGTCACTATTTTACCAACTAAAACCTAACTACAAATTTAGCTCAATTTCAGCATACTTAAGAAGCTAAGTACATACATCATGCATGCATTCATGCTTACACCATTACAATACTATATGTACGTACTGGTTGCCTTGATTCAACCTAATGGACACCAAGATTCAAATACATATCTTAACTTATCGTCTCTCTCTCTCATATATATATATATACCATATATATACTCTACGGCTAAGGGCCTGTTTATTTCAATTGAAAACAGCTGAACTGAACTGAATTGATTGGAGCTGAACTGAACTGAACTGAATTGATTGGAGCTGAACTGAACTGAAATTTTTTTATGAAGAATTAATGAGTAGCAAAATAAAAGAAGAGTTGAACTGAACGGAGCTGAACTGAACTGAAATGAATTGATCTGATTTTAAGCTGAAGTAAACAAACTCTAAGTTAAAATTTGAAGTAATCACCGATCTATAAAAATACAATTATGCTATCGAACTTTAGCCTTTTAAACACTAAGATTCAAATACGAATGTTAATTATCATTCCTCCTAAGTTATAATTTTAAGTAATCATGGATTCATGGCTTATGCAATAATGCTGCTGGACAAGGATTGATTTAGTGGTTCCCGTACATGCAAAAATATAAAAACCTACAGTATTTAATTATTTTGTTTAATATTGCAGTCAACATATATTCCATAATTCCTAATAATTGTTATAAAAACTGTGGGGTATGTAGGGTAAATATATTCCATAATTCCTTGAAATGGATTCAAATTCTGCCAATCAAATAAAGCGATAAAAATCAGAAAAATGATGTTTGAAAATCAACATATCTGCGCGAAGAAAATCGAGTGTGGTCGATTCTGTAGTTGATGTTACATATTGTCGAATCAAATATCAATTAACAAAGAGAAACAAAATAAAAATAAAAAAATACTAGTGGATGTTACATTATGTTTTCTTTCTGGTTTAAAGTTACTTTATATGTCGGTTACCTTTAACTTTTGATTTCTTGGTTCCTTTATATAATCTAAACTTCTAAAGTATGTTGAAATGTTGTTAAAACAAAATCACATATGAATCTCATATTAAAGAATAAGAGAAAAGATGCATAATGCTCCTTTAATTACCAATTGATTTTGTGATGGAACTTCAATAAGTTTGTATTTGGACTTTCTCTTCTCCGATGTAGGTCGGGCTTGTAAGTGGTCCTTCACTCCTTTGGTGTAGGTCCGTGGCTAGATCAGATAAAATTTGTCATATATATACTATTGTGGGTTTTTTTTTTTTTAATTACAAGATTCAATCGTAGACGTTTCATTCGTAAGATAATGTTTTATCAAGTATTTTTGTTCGAATATCAAAGTGGAAATCAGTTTTTAGCTTGGTTTGTTTTACTTGGAGTCAAGTATGTTTAGGATTAGTGTAGGACGTGTTATGTTTTGTTTTCTAGATTTTTGTCTTCTTAAGTTAGGCCTACGGGCAAGGGGTGTTTGTTTACAATATTTCTTGGTTTTCATTATAAAATTGGTAGATTAGAATTGAATAAAACTTTGAATTTTATATTTATTTTTCCACAAAAACAAAATATTAAGTGTGAGAATATCGTGTGAAATTGGAGTATGCGAGTTGATACTTCGGCTTTAGGCGCGCTCTTGTGAGGATAATATTAGGAATTGAGGGTACGTTCGTTGCTTTAAACAAGTTATAACATTATTCGAGTAAGCAACAGTTTATGAGTAAAAGATGGTGGCCTGGGTATGGAGAGAAATACACCATTGTAGCAGGTTATAGACTTTTCCTTAAGCATGAAGAAATGGTCAACTGGTTGGGTGTGGATTCCTCCAATACCCCTAAATATGCTTTTGTATGGTGGATGACAATGTTAGAAAAGTTGAAAACAAGAGATAGACTATTCCATCTTAGGATTTTAGAGTCTGAGAACAATGTTCTCTATCTGTGAAATGAGAAGGAAGATGTTAAACATCTTTTCTTTAACTGCCATTACAATTATACTTGTTATCAGCACATCTGTAACTAGCTAGGTATTGCACAGACAAAGGATACTATCATTGCTAAGATTTAGGAAGTTTGGAAGCAGGCTGGTACTGGGGATAATCAGATTGTTGTAATGTTCTGTAGCCTAGCATCATTGCTTTACTATGTTTGGAGAACAAGAAACAAGATTTAAGTGACTATGTTTTATTTTATTCAAATCAAGAAACAAGAAACAAGAAACAAGAAACACTTCAATTCAAATCAATTCACACCTTAAAGATACCGACTTCTCCTTCTATTCAACACTATGCATGTTCAATTCAATCCACACATTTGCAAGAACAAAAATGGAAAGTGATGCAATTCCCATGCAAAAATAAAAATAATCAAAATACATGGTTTTGTATATAAAAAAAAAAAACGGCCAAAAAAAAAAATCATTAAACTTACCCCAAATTCGATTTAGTACAAAATACATGATCTTGTACCCCCCCCCCCCCC
>PYUH01000239.1:803633-832258 GCA_016808085.1 Suaeda aralocaspica | reverse complement strand
CCCCCCCCCCCTTCAAAAAAAAAAATTTAAACAACAATTAAATTATTTTTTTTAAATAAAAAAAAACTAATTCATTATCTTATCCCAAATTCGATTTTGTACCTTGGACACCATAGACTAGGGGTGTGCATTAGCGGGTACCCGCACTTTCGGGTAGTGCCCAAGCCCTACCCGGGTTTTTTTTCGGGTACCCGAATTACCCGGGCCGAGTAAACGGGTACCCGCTTATTCATTGTTTGTTTTGGTTTAAAACTAAAGACTATAATTATGTATTTACTTATTTATGTTGCCTTGAGCAACTTAACATAATTGAGTAGGTGTGCGGGTGTACGTGCTTAATTTTATACAATTATCCAACAAGGCAACAATGTGCCCCGAAAGTCCGCAACCAAAGTCTCACAAGTTCACAAATTACAAGTCTTTAAGTTTCAAAATTACAAGTCCTTTCAAAGCCATAAAAAAAAGTCCACAAGTTTCAAGTCTTTAACAAAGTTTCACAAATTACAAGTCTTTTCAAAGCCATAAAAAAGTCCACAACTTACAAGTCTTTAACAAAGTTTCACAAATTACAATCAATTAATCCATGACTAAAACAAAACATAACAAAGTCTCACAACTTCACAACTACTCAACTAACAAGAAAGCATAACATTAAACCAAATCTTCAATCTTCACTCGTCATGGAGGTGATTTCCAAAGTCTCATCAATTATGATAGTTGGTTGGTCTACAACCAAATCGGACATGCCTACAAAATTTAAACACATAACATCATTTGCTAAACAAGAGCAAACCAACAATATAGGTTGCAAATGAAATGATATAAAGTTGTCAACATTAAATATTAGATGCACTAACCTTCTTCTATACTCTCCAATTATAGCATAATTTCTTCTATCTTAATAAGTTCATAACTAGTTTGCATCCAATCTTGGGATCAAATTAGAGCCTCCACCATCCTAGGAATTAGAGAATTGAGAAACCAATCAAGAACACGCCCTCCGGTACTAAAAGCCGACTCAGAAGCAACTGTTGACACCGGAATTGCAAGTACATCACGTGCCATCTTCATCAAAGTAGGATACATTTTAGTTTGACAAGATCAATAAATCAAGATATCAAAGTCATCATCATCTTTTTCACACTTGTCCTCTAAATATTTTTGCAATTCATTTTTAGTGTCAGCATCATCCTCCTCACCCTCCTCCCTCTCAAAATGCTTCCTTAACCGATTTTTCTTCCCCCCTTTTTCACCAATCTCATTAGACAAAGTAGTGATTGAAGAAGATGACCCCATTGACTTTGTTGATGGGATGGACAATGCATAATAATCAAACAATTTGTTCAAAGTGTCTCTAATACGCCCACACAAAATACTAGCATTGGTAGGATCATAAGAACGGCGAATGATCCACTCAACATACTTTAACTTATGCCTAGGATCTAACGCACAAGCTATGAACATTAATGGGTTGACATTAGTTGCATTTGACCAATACTTATCAAATTTCATCTTCATTTGCTTAGCCATCCTTTGTAGCCCTTCATTTTCATGATTAATGTAACCACCTATCTCATAACCTATGTCATAAATGTCCTTCACAAGGGTGTTACCCGTCACATAGCGAGATCCAGACAATTGCAATGTAGCCTCATAGAATACTTCAAGAAAAGGCAAAAAACAAGCAACAGTATCCCAATCACTATCATCGGGAGCACCACCCACTTTCCTAAGCTCTCTCAAGTAAGAAATGCATTTAGTTTTCAAGTTTTTAAAGGCTTTCCTAAAAACTAAAGCGGTCTTAAGCATTAAGTAAGTAGAATTCCATCTTGTCTCAACATCCAAACAAATAAGACCCTTACTTTCAATGCTTTCCTCTTTAACACAAGCCTTGAATGTTTCAAGTCTTGATGGAGAAGATCTTACATACCTCACAGCAGCACGGACTTTCAAAATTGACACATCGACATTTTTTAATCCATCCTAACTACCAAGTTTAAAATATGTGCCGCACACCTCATGTGTAAAAATTCAGCATTCAAAACACATCCATCCCAAAGATTGAATATCTTTTTCAAATATTGTATTGCTAGATCATTTGACGAAGCATTATCAACGGTTAAAGTTAAAATTCTCTTAAGACCCCATTCCAATAAGCATTTCTCAACAGATTTACCAATAAGCTCTCCCGAATGACCACTAATAGGACAAAAGTTTATGATTTTTTTATGCAATGTCCAATTGTCATCAATAAAATGAGCAGTGAGACACATATATGACAAATTTTGACCAGAAGTCCAAGTATCGGTGGTTAGGCATACTCTAGAAGACAAGTTCTTAAAAAAGTTTTTCAATTCCTTTCTTTTATCGATATATAGAGCATAACATTCTCTAGTAATGGTAGTACGTGAAACAGGAACAAAGTCAGGAATGGCAACTTTACGAAAATGGCGAAGACCCTCACGCTCTACAAAGCTAAATGGCAATTCATCAACAATCAACATCTTTGCAAGTGCCTTTCTAATCTCATCTTGATTAAATCGCCACAATTTTGGGACACTAATGTTCTCAATGGTTCCATCGGTGTTTACTCTAGTCTTAGACTCAAAATCCAAAATTGTTTGCCTTTTATCTATGTTAAATGGAGCTTTTTTACAACTATTAGTGTGGCGTTTCATTGCTGTAGTTCCATTTCTAGATGCACAACCAATATTCTTACAACAATAAATACATTTAGGATGTTCATCATCAAGTTTCTCAAAATGATCCCAAAACATTTGATTTTAATTTCCTCTTACCTCCTTTAGCTGATTTCTTTCTCTTCCCTTTGTTCTTATTATTTCCGGAAGTCTCTTGTTTGTCCGACACACTTTCATCAGAACTAATATCCATCATGTTATCTCCCTTTGAAGTTGTTATATCCATTAAGTAGCTACAAAAACAAAATCAAAACAGACACAATCTCAATTCATAAAATGAATAAAAGAAGTTGAAAAATAACAGAATAAAAAAAAATAGAATAAAAATAAAACAAAAAAAAATATAGAAAAAAATACATCAGATACAGTCAAACGAACACAAACGAACTGATACAATAGAAATATAACAAATACAGTAGAATAAAGCAGATACAGGCATACAACAAATACAGCAGAAAAAAAAAATCAAGAACTGTCACATAAGCTGATACATACAAGTATATATACAATAGCACAAGCTCAACTCACTAAGTCACTAGTCATTACATATGCTAATAAAGATTGGAAGTATATTTTAATTAAGGAAAGAACATACTTCCGTAATTATCAAAGCCTTTTTTATTTTTTGTGGAAATTTATCTATGCTATAATCCTATATATATATGTTATGAATCCACAAAGTTAAGCCAAGTATTTACCTACTGCTCAATTGTATGTCAGTATATATTACCTTCTTTCTTTAATTTATAAAAATAATTATTACCTTCTTAGTCAAAACATAGGGGCATTATTTCGTAATCAAACACTCTACAACAAACGAAACATTCTGACTTCGTACTCAAACGAAATACCTTGGCTGGGGATCCAAACATTCTGCTCTATTTCTTACTCAAACACCAATAATAATAATGCCTTCTATATTAAACATTAATCAAAATCAAAACCTTAATCAGTTGAAAAACTTCAAAGATCTCAAACATTAAATTTCATATCAAACGAAACTTAACAACAAAATCAATCAATCAACAAACCTTAAAGTCACCGGCGATGTTCCGACTTGTCGCCTTCCGACTCGCCGCCTTCCAACTTGCCGCCTCACGTGAGTGATCTAGGGTGAGTTTGTGATCTAGGGTTTTGGGGTGAGAGTTTGTGACTTTGTGAGTGTGAGAATTGAGATAGGGGTTTGTGAATGTGAATTACTGAATTGTGACTTTGTGAGTGTCACTGAACTTTTTTCAAAGGCCCAACTCATGAACTCAACAAGCCCACAGGCCACAACCGAAAAATTAAAAAAAATTATTTCCGGGTTTCGGGTACCCGCCAAAACCCATAGTAATACCCGTACCCGGCCCGAATTGAGCATTAATTTAGCAGGTCGGGTACCCGACATGCAAAATTCAAAATTGGGTGAAAAAATACCCGATTTTTTTTTGACCGGGTAATCGGGTTTTCGGGTCGGGTTTTTATGCCCACCCCTACCATGGACAGTAAGGAATCAATAGTTGGAGACTTTTCAAAGGTGCATGTGTCACAGAAGACAATTTTGAGAGAAGGAAAAAAGCGAAAGAGTTGGGAGGAGCAGTAAGTGGTAGAAGTAGAGAGAAATAAACAAGCGGGGCAAAAGACTAAGAAAAAATCATAGTCATACAATAGACCCACACACTCTTAACCCATATTGAAGAATGTATGGATGAATTTCCTTGATGTCTTGTTTTTAAGTTGTATCAAACGATTTTCAAAAACCCTAAACTCACGTGATTTTCTTCCATCTTAGTGAAATTTGATACTTTATTTGGATTATTTAATTAAAAATACGTAGATATAATGTGTTGAGTGATTGTTTCAAATAATAAGTTACCTATTAATTAGGAAGTTAAGTCAATAGTTGAGTAAGCATTCTTAGGGGCATTAGGTTAGTCATTATATTATGTAAAGTTAGAGTCAAATGAATGTAGACATGTATTGGGTTTGTTAGTGGTCTAATCATGACTTATGCTTCTACATTATTAGTTTTTTAATTTGTTGTTTCTTTGCTTATACATATGGCTCTTGTATGTCGTGGATTTAAAATTATTCAGTTTCTTTTATATATTTATTACTTCATCTTCTCCTTCTCTATTCTCTAAGACTTCATATTTAAAACACTAAAATGGTATCAGAGCTAAGTGTTTTTTTAATCAATCTCTCAACACTCCCCCTTGATTCAAAAATCACATATAATTAGTAAACTTTGTTGCTAACTTCAATGACTTGCGACGACATGCTTCAACTTAAACTTGACCATCTAATTCTTGACACTCAAGGTACCACAACCACGACTATCACGACACAACCACGAATCACAACTTTAGAAGAGCTTATTCTCTTCTTCCTCCTCGACTTTTCGAGTAAAATTGGTTTGCTCTTTCTCTACTATTCCATTCATTAGACTTGTGCCCATAAAATTGAAAGGCCTTCTCCTCGACATCATAATCCTTATCAAGTTTTTCTTCACGAGTCATTAAAGAACTCATCAACTTATCAAAAGTGTATGTTGTTAAATATTTAGATTCCAAGATTGCAGTAACAACATGCTTATAGTTCTTACATTGTTAAGAGTTCTCAATACTTCACCGACAATTATCACCATATATTTTCATTTGATTCAAGACTCCTGACACTGTTGATAAAAAATTTTGAATAGATTTTTTATCTTGCACTGCCATACTCTTAAAACCACTAAGAAGTGTTTGTAATTTAACTGTAATTACCTTCTATCGCCAAAAAATTCTTGCATGAAAATTTCCCACACTTGTTTGGACAATGGCACAACGGAAATTCATGGGAAAATCTTATCATCCAAAGCCGATTGAATGAAGAAAATAGCCTTTACATCTCTTTTCTGATTTTCTCCCAACTTTTGATTCGATTCAGATGGTGCCTCCTTTGGTTCTTCGATCATACACTTGCTCCATAATGTCCCGTAAATCTTGAGACTTAAACAAAGTCTTCATCTAGAGATTCCATATGTGATAATTCACTCTCTTAAACATTGGAATCATGGGCTGCAATGACGAGTAAACATCATTGACTGCCATAATTACATTCACTGTGGTTTTTATAAACTCAACTCTCACGACTACTCACGACTCACAAATGTACCCTTTTTTTAAAAAAAAAGAAATTTAGAATCAAACCATTGGCTTGAATACCATGTTAGTTTATAGAGAGGAGGGGGGGGGGGGGAAGTGTAGTGAATATAATATCTATGAATTGTATTTTGTGTTTGACGCTTCCGCTATGTACTACACTTCCCCTCTCCTCTCCATAAACTAACATGTTGTAAGAAAATCTTACCAAAAAAGACAACTTAAATGAAACTAGCAAAATTTGTAACGGAGTTAAAGTACAAGGAAAATATAAAACTTAAGTTTGCTACAACCATTTTACAAGAATTTCATTACGTAGCAATTTCTAGAGGGCAACTCTTGATTAGTTGATTTGCTACAAACTATGTAGTGTAGCTACAGATCTTTATTTTTTATTAATTATATTTTGTACTACCTTCGTCTTTTTTAGTTGCTACATTCACTTTTTTCCACATCTACCAAGACGAAACTTATAATATTAATATCTCGAGTTTTGTATGATAAAAGTTATTCCCACCGTTCCCTTTTGTTTGATACACTTTGGCTTACACATATGCTAATGCCCTTATTTGACCTTAAATATCTTTTGTTGTGTATATGTAAAAATTATAATAATGGGATACTAATTAAGACGAATCAAACAAGGCCCCATATGACTAGCTATATTATGGTTTATATATCGAAAGTAATGTCAAAGATTCTCTCATCTTATAAATAGTGTCTAGATTTCAAACGTATCAAACATTTAAGAATGGAGGGAATATAAAATTATATTTTTGGAAAATTTACATTGATACTAATTAAATAAGATCCCATATGACCAATCCGGATTACATACACCCGAAGCACCTTCCTCTAGGTGCTCCCGGTACCAAAATGATGCGTTTCGTACACCGCTTCCCCCTTCAACAGCACCTCCTATATATACGCCGGATATTTCTTTCTTTTTTTTTTTTTTTTACTTCATCCTTCTCTCTGATTCTCTTTCTTCTTTCTCTCAAAATCAAAACAATTCTCTCTCTTATTTGAAACCCTAGGATTTCTAAAATTTAATTCATGACAAATTCAACAAGAAAACAACAACAAACAATTCAAAACAACACAAAATCAGACGAAGATCTACAAGAAATAATCAATGAATATTGTACAGAAAATTGTAAGCTCTAATTTTCGTCATATTTTTCATAATTTCCATTAATTAACGAACAAAAAAGTTTCAATTATTGTCCAGAAATTATTGTTCTAAAATTTTGCGTATATATTGATGAAGATTCATAAAGGTTCAGAAAAAATGACTTAGAAATCAAAAATTAAATTTCTATATTAATATGTTTTCTTGTAATCTTCTAATTATATTTCTGAACTTTTTCATAAAAATTCTGAACATTATGAAAAAAATAAATTGTTGTTCAGTTTGTTCTTCTAATTGGTGTAATCTTATTTTTGAACTTTTTCATAAAAATTCTAAACATCCAGAAAAAATGAATTGTTGTTCAGTTTGTTCTTCTAATTGGTGTAATCTTATTACTGAACTTTTTTAAACAAATTTTGAACATTCAGAAAAAAATGAATTGTTGTTCAATTATGTTCTTGTGATTGTTGTAATCTTCTAATTATTTTTTCTGAACCTTTGCTCACAAATCCTGAACATTCATTTATGTGCTGAACTTTTTGAATGAATTTCTGAACGTTCAGAAAAACTGACTTAATATTCAAAAATTTCATTGGCATATAATATGTTTTTTAGCTATGTTCTGAACTTTTGTATATGAATTTCTGAACGTTCAGAAAAAATGACTTAGTGTTCAGCTTATCAATTTTAATGTTTTCAATTTTTCCAGATGATTCAAACCAAATAATTGTAAATGAAGCTAATGAATATGAATTGTTGAATATAAAAGTGAACAACAATGAAGAAGCATTTGATCTGTATAACAAATATGCTTTACGAAAAGGGTTCAGCATCAGAAATGATAAAATGAAATTGCACCCGCCACTCAGCCAAAAAATTTACAAAATCATCAGAAAAATAATTTACATAAGGAAAAATTAATTCTAATAATCCCACCTTTTACACATTTGAAATTAACAGTCCTACCTTTGGATTATATCACTACAATCCCACCTTTATATCTCATTTTCTTTTATTGGTACTTTTTACCGGTAACCTGAATTTCAGGTTACCATAATCAATTTTTTCATTTCTTTTTGTTTTTTTTAATTAATAAAACTGATTTAAATTGAAAAAAAAACACTCCAACACACAATTTTTTCATTTCTTTTTGTTTTTTTTAATCAATAAACTGATTTCATACTTTTTTTTTTGTTTAATGATTTTTTTGTTTAATAAAAAAAGCACTCCACCAATCATTTAATGCCACGTGTATAAATTACCTACTAATTAAGTTATTAACTGGTAAGGACCAATAAAAGAAAACAAGCCATAAAGGTGGGACTGCTGTGAGATAATCGAAAGGTGGGACTGTTATATTCAAATTAACAGAGACAATTTTTCAAAAGATGGGATTATTAGAATCAATTTTTCCTTTACATAATACTATCATCATCAGCATCTCCAACAGAGACAATTTTCTACATTAACAAATTTAAACGAACAATATCAATTAACAAGACTGAACTTTAAAATGAACACTAACAATAACAAAATGAACGCCACTGTTAAAAAAATGAACATCATTATAAAAAAAAGTGAAAATGAACACTAAATTTTAAAAAAATGAACATTACTTTTAAAAAAATGAACATCATTATCAATGGTAAAATAAATACTAAGTATAAGAAAATGAACATCAATATTAAAAAAATAAACATCATTATAAGAAAGTGAAAATGAACATAACGATAATAAAATGAACATCAGTATTAAAAATGAACCAAAAAGCAACGCGTGTCTTACACGCACCCGGGAGCACCTAGAGGAAGGTGCTCCGGGTGTATCTAAGAATTTACATCATATGACTATGTTTTTCTTTACAAGTCAATTACCAAAATGAGTCAAAGTTTGAAAATTAAATATAGTTAACTAAAATTACAAGATCTAATCAAAATAAAATAAATTAACGGCAAAATCCCCCCGGGGGGTTCTCCCAGCTAGCTTATTCAAATAGAGACAATGTTGTGCTTGGCGTTCTTGCTAAGCCAGTGGGAATACAAGTAGTCCATGACCTTACGCATTTGTGAGCGTGTCTATGTCATGCCACAAATTTCAAACACTCAGCCTAAGCACCGACCCAGCTTGTTTTCTTACCTTGCTTTGACGTATTGTGGTTGTACTACATGTTGTGTCTACCTCACCTTTGTATTGTGCCATATTTCAAGCTAGTCATGCTAGGTTATACCATTCTTCAAGCTAGGGCGGACATAGCCTACACCAAGGCTATGCAAGTGCATATCCTCACGTCAAAAATAGCTTCCTCTCATTAATAAAAAAAAAAAAAAAGAAAAGAAAAAGACATCAAAGACCCATCACAACACCATAGGTTAATTTAGAACCTCTCTACAATATAAAATTGTAGACATTTCCCTTACAAAGTTATAAATGAGTACACAACACTCTAAGGGTTTGTTTAATTCGACTGAAAACAGCTGAACTGTAAACTGAATTGATTGGAGCTTAGTTGTGCTGTATTAAATTGAAAGTTTTTATTATGGTTTTAAAAAAGAGTTGGGCTGAGCTAAGCTGAATTGATTTTAAGCTAAAGTAAACATATCCTAAGTTAATTAAGAACAAATATTCAATTTTTTTGTTTCAGTCGACCTTAATAATAATAATAATAATAATAATAATAATAATAATAATAATAATAATAATAATAATAATAATAATAATAATAATAATAATGATGATAATAATAATAATAATAATAATAGTAGTAATAATAATAATAATAATAATAATAATAATAATAATAATAATAATAATAATAATAATAATAATAATAATAACAATAATAATAATAATAATAATAATAAGCATTGATATTTTAATTGAATTTTTCATAAGATTGTATTTGAAAATTTTGTTTGGTTATAACTCATACTTTGTATAATAAACCTGTAACATCTTATCACTTTCAATGAAATATATGAAGATTTAACATGTTTGGTTATGTTTTAATCACCGTTATCTATGTTTTGAAATCCTAGATACGCTGCTACTTCAAGCCAAACCTAGCATACGCATTCTTAGACCCTAAACCCTAAGGAGAGGGGATGGACATGAAAATTTGGGCTGACAAAGGCGTGTGGAAAGAGGATTTTAGGTAACAATATTTAACATGTTATTTTAATTCCCCAACTATTCCACTAATAACCACAACAATTATATTAGTATTACAATTTAACAAATCCTAAAATTTCCCCTAAATTGCAAGATGATTAAAGAATTTCTCAAGAGGCTTCAGTGTCCTATCACGGTATTAAGTTTATTTTCACTCAAACTCAGCTAGTATGAGTTGAATAACTCAGCAACCTATTTAAGAAACTAATTATCTAATGAAGATATCCACTTCCTTAAGGGGCCGTTTGGTTGGAGAAAGGGAAAGAGAATGACTGTAGGAATGGAATTGAGGGAGAATGAAATGGTATCACCTTAGATTTATGTAGTTGTTTGTTTTGAAAAAGGGAAATAATGAAAACCACCACACAACCATCATACCCCCACCAATACACCACCTAACCCTAACCCCCACCATCAAATGAGCCACCAACCTCACCGCATCTCCTCCTTGACCTCTCGTCGGCAGCCGCTCGCCACCCTCAGCCAACAACCACCCACAAAATCTTCCCCGCACTCTTCTCAAAAACAACAAACCACTCCCTCAAAACCACCTCCAACACCCTCGAAAAACATGCACAACTAGTTGCACCTCTTCTCACTCCCTTCGCCGCTCCACGCCGGTCAATTTGGAGGTAGTCTCTTGGGTTTAGGGTTTGGCTTCGTGGTTTTAAGGTTTTGTTTCATAATATTTGGTGGGTTCAAGGGGAAGCAAGGGGGTAATCCGTAGTGAAAGGGAACGGAAAAATGTGCTAAACAAACAACAAAGGGAATGGGGGCAATCCGTAGTAGATTTTCATTCCCTTTGATGAATACCCCCAACCAAACAGCCTTTAACTTCCTTACCATTAGAGAATGAAAGATAGCTCAAATAGTTAAAGTTTCCCTTCCGATTCCAAGACATCCTGAGACCGATTCTCACCCCGCCCTTGTGGCTCCCTAACACACACACACATATATATAAATAAAATAAAATAAAAAAAAACTTCCTTACCATTAAGACCGGCAAGCAAGAGCTACACTTTGGAGATCAAGACTTAGCAGTTGGTCATGCAGAAATTTCAAATAGAACCCCTCAAAATCAAAACCCAGTACTGAAAACAAAATGATATATTATATTCTCAATTTGTCACTGATACATGTAATTTAACCACAATACTACAAAAGTTGAATTTAATCATATTTTTCGCATAGGTTCGTGATACTTCCGTGTGACTATTCTAATGCTTTAACAAGGAAACTCAAGGTATTTTTATCTGAGGTTAGCCTTGCTTGCCACTCTTTCCGTGCTTTTACAGTTGTACATGGGCATCTATTCTAGAATCTTCATAACTATCTTCCTCCATCCACATTCACAACCAAAAACAAACATGAAAGGGATGAACCAAAAACAAGGGCCTTTCATGTTGTTTACCAATAAAGCCATCTCTATAATTTAAATTTTATTTCACAGGGCATTGTTGCCAGCTACTGTTGCTGCAGAAGTTTCCTACAAACAAATTTGACGTTAAATTAACCAGATTGGTGTACAAGGCAGTGAACCGATTCCATAATGCATTACCTGGACATTCTTCAAGAGATCTTCAAGCTCTACTCTAATAGCGGAAAAGGGTGGTCGGCTGCAGGGAGTCATATCCCAACATCTCTGCATTAAACCCCAAAGTCTTGGGTGTATGTCCCGCGGCATCTCTGGTCGGAGTCCCTGAGGTTCGAAGAAAAGATTGAAGCAAATAAAATAGGCTAATTGAGAAAAAACCAAGAACATTAAGAAAAGTCTTCTTTCTACAAGCGACAAATTAAACAGTAGCCTCATAAATCTAGGCTGTATTAACCTTTACAAGAATGCACCATTCAGTACTTCCAGTTAACAGGCAGGTAGTCATAAGTCACAACTCACAAGATCAGGCATTACTTTGAAGAAAAGTCTACTTACAAGCAATCATTTGTCTCTAACAACATTGACACTCCCAAATAGAGGCAGGCTTTACTCATTTGATCATTTCCTTTCAAAGCATTGGAGCTCAGTTTCTCATTTGCAGGCATTTATGGCTCATTCGTGGAGTATTGAGATTTGAGATGACACCCTCTCACTAAATTGTTGGTTTAAAGAGTTAGTTAAAGTTCTTGTAGGAATAAGCCTTGATTTCAAATTTGCCCCACTTTGCAATCCAATCACAATGATATTAGGCTACAATTATCTGTTTTTGGCTTATTTTGGGTTTTCTCGTTTTAGCGTTTCAGGAGTACTACATGAAGTCCCTATTCTATAACCTAGCTTAATCTTAATTTTGTATTCTGATATTGTTCACCTAATATAATTTATTCTCTCCTCTGCTGCTAGACGTAGCCAAGTAAGCCAACACAATGTTGGTGAACCACATTAAATTTGTGTTCATAATCTATACAACATTACCTAACTCTTACTTGTGTTTGTTACAACGGTTCCAACGAGGGACCTTACAATTTCAAAAATAAAATATGCCGAGACTCAGGCTCAGTCCTCTATTACCCAAACATATTGAAACTAAAATATTTCTTCTCAATAAGCCTTATTTTTACTGATTCCCTGTCACAATTGTTATATGAACTAATGTGTAAAATTAAACTTTGATTTTAATAATCCTCTACACTGATTGTGAGTCAGTGACTCA
Organism: Suaeda aralocaspica; assembly: GCA_016808085.1. Taxonomy (NCBI): domain Eukaryota; kingdom Viridiplantae; phylum Streptophyta; class Magnoliopsida; order Caryophyllales; family Amaranthaceae; genus Suaeda; species Suaeda aralocaspica. Next base: position 819,483 of record PYUH01000239.1, on the reverse strand, counting down.
GAAATTAAAGAGTCTTAAAACAGCACTGAAAGTGATTCATAAACACAGATATACAAATTAAGTTCAGTATGCACATGCCAAAGTGTCCCTACACAATATTCAACAGAATTATTATGTAGGAGGGAGTGAATCAGCTTAAAGACTTGAAGACATTTACCAACTAAAATGTTTGTTTATGAAGCAAAAGGAAAAAGTGAAATGGCTATCTCAAGGTGATGAGAACACTGCATATTTTCATAGAAGCATTACGATAAGATAATATCAACAAGTTTCGATCAAGGACATGGATAAATGTGGCAAAAGACATCATCCTAAGAGGTCCTGTGGTAAGGTGGTATCCTCAGACAAGGCTTAACTTCTCAGGCTTCCTTTTATTAAGGAAGATGTTAGAAAAGCAATGTTTTCTATCCCAAGAAGTAAAGCTCGTGGCCTCATTGTGGGTAAAACAGCACATTTCTCAAACAGACATGAGAAATAGTCAGAATTGAAGGCAATTGTGGATGTGCTCAATAATGCCAAACTGTTGAAGGAGATCAACTGCACCGACTTAATTTTGATTCCTAAAACACGCATAAGTCTGTTATAGAATTCAGACCTATGCTAGTTGTAACACCATCTACAAGTGCATAACCAAGCTGATATGCCAGAGATTGATAAGGATATTGTCTGAGGAGATTTCTCCGAAATAAGTCTGGTTTGGAAAGCATTGTACAAAATATCACCATCATTCAAGATATAGTAGGGAGATATGGAAGGGAGAATTCTCCCCAAAGAGGTCCACTCTCACCTCTCATATTTGTGCTAAGCATGAACAAGTAGCACATGATATTGGGAAAAATGAAGTTTTACCCTAGGTGCAAGTCTTTCAAGCTCAATCATTCAGTCTTTATAGATGAAAATCATCTTTAGTAGAGGAGAGAAGCAGTCAATTGACTTTATTCTCGAAGGTTTAGAATTGTTCACCTCAACTTCTAGTGCTAAGTCAAACGTCTATTTTTGGAACAAGAGATTCTGCAACAGTCTGGTTTTAAAGAAGGGGTTTACCTAGATACCTCGGTATGACTGTTAGAAACTTAGAACTATTAAGCTTTCTGTAAATGACGGACAATGCCTTATTGATAGAATGGTGAGTTGGATAAAGAAATAGGGAGCAAGGACAATGAGCTATGTTTCACGGGTCCAATTGGTGAATTCTGCATTAACCACTCTAAATCTTTATTAGGCTTCAATATTCATTACCCCTACAAAGGTATTAGATAAAGTGGTGGCCAATTACAAGAATTTTCTATGGTTTGGGAGACTCAAATATTCTACAGTACCTCCAATAGTAGCTCGGGACATTATGTGTAGAAGTAAGAAAGAAAGTGGACTAGATATTGATAATGTCTTTTATTATAACAAAGCTGCCATAGCAAACATGGCTTGGCAGATTTGTCAACATAAAGAAACCTTATGGATGAAATGGATTGATCATGCGTATCCCAAGGGGAAATATTGGAAAACTAAAAAATGCCCAGCTACAGCCAGTTGGAGATGGAAACAAATTTGGCATGTAGAAAAAACAATCTCAACATTGGCTGCCAAGGAATAACTTAATGGTTAGAATGGCAAACCTAAAGGCTACACAATTGCTAGAGGTTATGCTTGGCAATAATATGGTTTGAAGAAGTGCCTAGGGATACTGGTTGTGGAACAGGCACGCTTAGCATTTCAAAGCATAAATAATCTGTTGGTCAGCTTTTCTAGGGAGACTGAGAGTGAAGTATAAACGGGCTCAATTTGAAATTACTGCTAATGATTTATGCTCCCTACACGCAGCCGCGCTCACCATTCCAAAGCATAGAACAATCTGCTGGTTGGATTTTCTGGGGAGATCGAGAGTGAAGTCTAACCAGGCTCAATTTGAAATTACTGCTAATGATTTATGCCCTCTGTGCTGTTCTGAGAGGAAACTTTACAAAACATGTTCTTTCAACGTCCATTATAGCCAGAGACGTAGAAATCTGCTGATTTGGAATAGAAGGTACAGCTTTCAGCAATGTTATGAAGGTCCTAACACAGTTGTTTAAAAGTAAGTTCTGAAGAGTTACTGAAACAGATTGGCTCCATTGTTATGTCGCTAGTTTTTTAGGCCAGTTTCGGTGTTTGGCTGTGCTGCTGTCCAATTGAGTTGCTTAGTAAGAATTACTGTAAAAGTTTAGGTGATACTAATACTTTTCCCTCAAAGATAAAAAAATAATACTTTAAATATTTTTTTTAATTAAAGATACAGAATAAATCTGTATTTAACTGAATAAAACTAAGATGTAGTGGCATTTATCTCACTAGAAAAGAACACGATCTCAGCCATTATAAATAAAGTGCACTATTAGGCAAAAGCACAACATAATAATGTAACCTTGTTTCAGTGTGGCAAAATTTCAAGGGAAAAAAAATTCAAAGTTAACGAGCATATTAGATATAATTAACCAGTACAGCAGTACTTAAACTGAACAATTGCACATAACTACTTTAATCAGTACATTCAAAAATGAACGTCGCAATTCTGCATAACACTAGTACATAATGTTTTTGATGATCTTGGAACATACCTTTCTTACACCTAATGCAGCTTGGAGTGGAGTCATGTTCTCATATGGAACCTGAGGAATAGAAGGGGGAAATAAAGACTTTCACAGAAATGTCTCAAGCCCTCAACACAACTAGAATTCCACATATTCAAAAATTTTAATCACCATATAAGGAAAATTAGAAAAATAGAGTATACCTTTGCAGTTACAAGCTCCCATAGTACAATAGCAAAACTAAATACATCTGCTTTCTGGTCATAGGGTTGATGATTTATAACCTTGGAAAATAGCATGATGATTATCAGTCCACAATTGATTGCCAATGTAGCAGAATTTCAGGTCAATTGTTTAATCATAACCTTAAAATTAGAATGCTTATTACAGTGTTGCATTATAGCTTCATATTCTCTATACTTGTATATTATACTATTTCAGAAAAGAAAAGAAAAAAATCTCAACGCATACCTACAAATCCATTATGAGCTTTTTTTCCCAGCATAACTTCATTAATTACCTATTAGAGTCATCTGTACACACTCTGTTCCTTTTAGCTGGTTACACTTTCCCTCAATTCCTATATTGTTTCTTAGTTTCTGCTTTACATCATTTCTAGCAATTACTTATTCCTACTTTACCCGATTTCAGCCCCACATTCAACATTCACTTGCACAAATCCAGCATTTAACAAACTCTGTCATTCATCCTTTTTTACAACAATCTCTTATACTCCCCCCCCCCCCCCCCNCCCCCCTTCCTCTCTTCTATCTTTCTCTCTTGAAAAAAGAGAATATTGATAGTCTTGATGTTCAAGAGAAACATTAAAATTTACAATTAACATAAAATTCTCATTTCATTCCTCACGCTGGCAATACTATATATCCAATAGTCCAAAAAAATTGAACCAAGAAAGTCTGCTCAGTAGACTTGAACATGGTAGAGAACAGATGAGCATCAAACCTCAGGTGCCATCCATCTGTATGTTCCAGTTTCTGCTGTCATTACTCCCTCTTGATGTAGAAATCGAGCAACACCAAAGTCTGCAACTTTAACCACCTTGAGAAAACAAAGTTGAACAACCATCAAGACAGTACAGTGTAAGCTCACAGAAAAAGAAAAATCTAATATATATATATAAAGTAGGCATTTATGGAGAGTTTTTAGAGCGTCACGTAAGGTTAGCTATTTTGAAAAAAATGATGGTTTTTTTTTGTCAAAAAACTACCTAGATGTTTAGTGTTTTTAAGAACAACTACCTACATTCTAAAAAAAATTACACAACTACCTACATGTTTCATTTTTTTTTTGTAAAACACTACCAACTAACGTTTTCCATCCAAATTAAACGTTAGTGGGTCCCAACTTTTATCTTTCTCTCCCTATAAAAATCGATTTTTACCCAATTTGAAACCCTTTGATTTAATTTGTAATGGTCATTTTTTCTTCTTCTTCTCTACCAAAATTGTTGGAAAAAATAATTCTAAATGTTGAAATTTATTTGGGGCTTGTGGTTTTAAAATCAAATTCAAGATGTGTGTTTCCATAATTAAAAAAATTTGAGTGTTTTATGTTCCCCAAATTTATAACATAACAAAAGCATAATCTTCAATGAAAATTAACAAGCTTAAATTAAGGAATATTTATGTTTCACTTCCACAAATAAGTAACTAACTTCCACCAACATTACTACCTCCATTGACACACCTTCAAGCTCTCACAAATCGACAACACAATCTTTAGGAATTGGGGTTCTTCAATTTCAAAAGTTCCACAAAATAGGGTTTAAGTATTTTGATTTGGGTAAGTAGGAGTTGAAGTAAGAATTGAATTGAGATTAAAATTTTTATGGCTAACATATGAAGGAAAATTTTAATGATTTTTTTATTTTATTTTGTGGGGGTCCAAAATTGAATGACTTAATTGAAAAGAGAAGAGTTCAACCCTTGTTTTATTACTTTAGGGGCATTTCGGTATTTTCAAAAATAACCATAGAGGAAAAGGTAAAAGGTGGGACCCACTAACGTTCAAATTGGATGGAAAACGTTAGTTGGTAGTGTGAAATACATAGGTAGTTGTATAATTTTTTCTGAAATGAAGGTAATTGTTCACAAAAACACTAAACATCTAGGTAGTTGTTAAAAATAATTATGTATATTTATCCAAACTACTAAAAAAATTATGTATATTTATGAAAAAAAGAAGATAATTTTTATGTATACACCATATATACATGTAACATAAAACATGGATATCTCTAATTATGTATAAGCAAAAATTATAAAAAGTATATCATTAAAAAGTACACGTCGAGACGAATCAAATAAGATCTCATATGAATATGTTTAGATCAACGGTGTATTTGGTCAAAATTTAGCAATTAAAAATCATAAAGGTAGAGCCTTTATAAAAAAATTTAAATCATATAAAATTAGTTAATCCCTAAAAAAAATTTAATAAAAGCCCAATTAGATTAAAAAAAACTATTATTTATTAGATAACATTAGTCAGTCTTTTAAAATAAAATATTATACTAGCCCGTGCATCGCACGGGTTTCAAATCTAGTATTAATAATATAACAGTGATACAGGATATTGTAAAGAATACCTGTCCTAACTATTTTTCACACTCTAAAAAGTTGCAGCGAAAATAAAATAAAATAAAATTAATTAATTAATTAAAAAAAAATTATGGCTCTCCCATCACCCAGATATCATATGCTTCTTTTTGTTCATACGATGCAACGTCACCCAGATATCATATGCTCCTTTTTGTTTTCACTTGATACTTTAGAGTTCAGTGTAAAAGCACTCGCTAATTAGGGGGGAAAAACTATGTTTCTCTCATCAAATGCTCAAATGAAGGCCATAACTATTTGATCTTCCCACCCAACCAGAACCAAGTAAGACAACATTGGTGAAATATAATTTATATTTGGTAAGAATTGGCGTTTAGAGAAGGGAGAGAAATCCAACTCCAAGTCTCCAACAATCATAAAACTTTGTGCAAAAAGCCTAAATCACAAAGTAAAACAAAAGGAGGGAAAAAACATATAAAAAAAAATGAAAACAAGACATTTTCGTAAAAGCTATGGGTCCTTATAGTTAATGATGTTAAATGTGCGTGCTCACGGGTCACACCCAAATAACTTCACAAAAATTTTATGCACCAATGAAGAAAACTAAATGTAAAAGTCTGGGTCCACTATGAAGCACGGAATCTTCAAGGGCCTAGACTTTCAACGTTTCAAACACTTGGTTACACCAAGGACACTCCATTGAAACGTTTTCGAAACTTGATATAAAGACTAAAAACATTTCCCATAAAATGGAAATTCCACATGATGGTAAATTAAATGTTTCGGAAACTTTGTGAATTAAATCCGTTTCAATCTTAAAATAAATACATCAAAAATTAAACGTGTAACAGATCCCATTTAACATACCAAAATGTTGCCCCAGCAAACAACCATAAAAATTAAACACTTTAATGTTGGAAAACTCTCTTTGTTAATGACCGTTATTGCCAACTTTATCAAGCCATCAGCATTCCTCTCCCCTAGTCCTCTACTCTTAGAACTTGATTCTAAGCAGCTCTATCATCACATCACATTCTGAGTCTTCTTCGTTTTTTAAATAAAGATAGGGTCAATATGGGCTTCGATTAATTAATTGTTGATGTGTAGCTATTCGAATTTTTTTCCTTGTTTGTATCACATATAGAATCATTTGATGTCATTTTGAATTTTACATTTTATAATAATTTTTTATTTTACATTTTGTAATAATTTTTTATTTTATTGAATGTTTCTCCGTTTCCTTTTTTATTTTTCTGAAATTGGTGCTTCCACAATTTCATAACATCTTCCTTCACAAACTCTAACCGTTTTTTGTGCCAAATAGAGGGTCCATTTATACCTAAATGCATATAGCAGCTTGTTTGGTGAAGAGATTATCAGGAAAAAAAAGAATTTTATAGCCACTATTAGGGTTTTGACTAATCAAAAATTCTAATTGGTTGTTTGGTAAAAACAGTTTTGAAATGAAAACTTCAAAAATGAAAATTTAAAATAAAATAGCATTTAGAGCTTTCCCTTCAGAAGATTAGGTGTGAGTGACTTTTTTCCCCAGAATTACTATAAAAAAATTAAAATAAAAGCTAACAACAAGTGCCCACAAATGTTATTTTAGATAGCTAGAAAGTAAAAAAGTTTTAGCAATTAGCAAGCATTACCAAACACATTTAACATTAACTATTACTTAAATCAAAAGTAAATTTGCCAAACAAAAAGGTAGTCATCTAACTACTAACATTCAATGGGGCACTTATTGTGAATAATATGTAGCACTATTGTAATCGCAAACATTACATGTGTTGCTTCAAGAACCCGAATTCCTCCGTAAAGCCCGAACTCAAAAAAGAGAGGAAATGAGAGAAATATTATACTCTGCGTGTAATTGTGTATAGAGGGAGGGTAGAGGAACTCAAGTTTATTTTGTTTGAATGACTCATTTGACAATCAATGACTCATTTCCCTTTTTTTATAGCTCAAAATTAAGAATCAAAGCTATTCAATTACACCCCAGAAACATGAATCACAAACATATTCACACAAATCAGAAATTCACCATTATATCATACAATTATAGGAAAAATAATAATAAAAAAGTTAAATTTAATATGAGAGTATAAAAGTATATTCTTGCAGAAAAAACATATAATACAATACAGTAACATAAACACCCAAATGAAGATATTCAGACAAACTGCAAACTAAAACCAAATTCCAACACTGAAAAATCACACAAAAATGGTCTATTTTCTAAGTTACCCACTTTTCCTTAGAAAATTAATAAAACGAAAATCTCAAATACCTCAAGACATTGAACACATAAAACAACCAATAAAACGAAAAATATAAATCAATGTAGAAAACGAAAAAAATAAACTCATGGTTTTCAATTGAAGTTCGAAGTGTTGACCGATAGAAGTAATAGTTTCTAGACAATTCCAAATGGCCTATTTGATATCCATATTATATTTCTAATTTCTCTCATTCAAAAAGTAACCCCAATGAATAGATACTCAAGAATAATCGTTAATTCATTACTACATTTGATGCTAGTCTCCACAATTAGTACTTGTACTAGACTTGCAGTCTTAAAAGTAACAATTTGGGCAAATTTTTTGATCTCCTAAACTTACTTTGTTTCTCTAATCTCCACTTTCTAACAGTAACTCTAAAAACAGTGTAACTTCAACTTTTTTTCATACTTCTGCTAAGCTTACACTCTTCCTTTCTGTTGCCTTCTACTCAAGCTGAAATCTATAGTAGGTGAAGTTTAAACCCAAAGGTCGTATTATAATTGATACAAATAAAAAGCAAAATCTACTTTCATCTTATATATGGCTGTTTCAGAGGGGGTCCAAAGAGTCCCACCGCAATTTTCCTCGGAAGGGAACCCAGATTGAAATGTATACATAGGAAAAGCCGTGTGCATTGAAAAATGCAAGCACGGTTTGGGGAGAGGTTTTTACTTTTTCCTTTTTTTTTTTAACAAGAAAACTATCTACTCCATCCGACTAGTTCTGGGTTCGAGTCCCGGGCAACCCATCTTTTATATTGAAATCCTATTTTCTTTTGCAATTAACTCTTGTTATTCACAAATAATTTGAATAGCTTTCTATGGATATTGGTTGACATGGGCAACATAGGGCCCCCAATATTAGATTTTCTTATATACTATTACCTAAAATATATAATAACATCTAAATATTATTAATATAAGGGCCTAATTTGTTTCTTTTAGCACAGGGCCCCTAAATATTTTGCCACGACCAATCTTATATAATAGTGATGGAAACCAAAACTTGCAATCACTGCAATCAAAAACGAAAAAGTATATATAAATATATTGATCTACAAGCTGAATCTATACGAACAAAGCAACACTTGGAACAATTAAACCTCAATCACGATAGAAGCCTTCATTTCATTCACAACTTAATAATCATCAAATACCCTCATGGGACATCAACTCTTTTTTCCCACAAAAACCTATTGGCTTACTATTAAAATAACAATCTAGATACGTAGTTAATCAGTTACTGTAGCAAAAACTATTAGGAAATAATTTAAGAAAACATAATATTTCACTCAATATAAATCTTGGTATATAATGTTGGAAACCAACAAAAACTAATTCAAGAAAGATATTTAGCACATACTTGATGAGTATCCATGAGTAAATTTGCTGATTTTAGATCCCTATGGATAATATCATTGTGATGCAAGTACTCCATTCCTTTTGAAACATCAATCGCAAATTCTAGTAGCTCAAAAAACTTCAAAGCTCTTTTATTCTTGTGTAGATAGTTGTACAAACTCCCTCCGGGCATATACTCTATGCAAAACAAGTGAAACAATCAAGAAAATCAAATAAATTAGAAGCATAAGTAACTATTTTAAAAAAATTACAAGAAAAGAGGTATTTATTCATGAAATAATCTCAAAATAAGTCCAACAACAATACTACTAACAACCATAAAAAGCATCATGTACTCTCATTACAAGAAATCAAATTCTTAATCAATCCACACGTACAAGTATCAAGTGAATGAGAAGTTAGCACCATAACGAAAATAATAATAATAAAATAAAATATAAAAAAGAAGTAAAATACACATACTTCCTCTGCTACAAAATTATTGCAATATAATAGTATGAGTATAATTTGTGAGGTATAAAATAACATTTTGTTGCAACTAATTTGTGATAGAGTAGTGTGTGCGTATATATATACACTACATCCCATTTATACTCTCATCCTTGAAGCAATTTACGCTTTGCAATGTACAATTTAAATGCCAAATATCTTTAGTTACCCAAGTAGATGTTAATAGTCTAATTGGGACGAATCTAACGATATCCCATATGACTGTTTTTTCCTTACATATAAGGCACAATAATGATTAAAAAGAGCACGCGTGAATAGCGTAAAGTAGTAAAATGATGAGTGTACACAAAACGATGACAATATATATTTAAATATACGGGTGAGAATCCCATGAGAGCCCTCTTTACTTCAGAAGCATGCAAACTACTCGATAACGGTCGTATTAGCAACATTTAAAAGTTGTAATTCACCTATTAATAATGCATTTTAACTAAATATACCCTTAATTTCCATTTTGAACTAAGATTTTTTTTTTTTAATTTTGAAATACTACTGGAATACACTCACTAGTCGCAGATTCAATTAACAACTCACAGCCAAAAAATGAAAAGCTAGGCAAATTTATTTGATTTCAAAGGAAAAACTGCACAAGTGACTTGAGGTCATTGGCTCAGTGCTCTCCTCAAAAATCTCTCCCATTGCTGAAAGCCCAAAACCTAAGCTCGTGCTATCTTTCTCTCTCTCTCCCCCTTTCTTATATGTACATGTTAACATGTGTTGCCAAAATTCATTACTCAAATATGTCCAAAAGTGAACAAGTTAGCAACTAACAGCAGTCATTTGTTGGTTCCTTAGGATCATGGTGCTTGTGTTGCTCCACTACCTCCCCTGTCTTTCTGCTGTCCCTTCTTGCCTCTCCCAGAGTAGGTGATGATGCCACGTGGGACAATGGGTTGATGCATTACATCCATTCAACGTGGTAGCTCAAAACATTTGAAATAAATGTTTAAAACTTATTATTATAAAAAACCGAAGTAAAATAACAATACTTTACTTGGAAAAGTAAACAAAAAAATTGATTGAATATTAGACTTTTTACGTGGTTCTCATGATACTAAAATAAGAAGAGTTCTCATTTGAATCTCAACCTATATACTCCCTCCGTTCCACTTTTTTTTGTATACACCATTTGGGTATAAACCAAGGAATATAGCATTATAATCGGGGTGAAATCAAAAGGAAAAAATAGATCGGAAAGAGAGTGTAAATAGAAAAGTTGGGCCTTTTAGTATGGCCCCCTCAAAATAATAATATTAAAAAAAAGTCCCAAAGAAAAATAACACACAATGCCAAAACGATAAGAAACATCCAAATGAATACACTGCATAAAATGTGGAAGGAAGCTAGCATATATAATACAAAAGAGGTTCTTTTTCAAAATGCACAAAACTAGAAGAAATGTCCAAATGGAAACAATGCATAAAATATGTGGAAGGAAGCTAGTATATATAATACAAAAAAGGTTCTATTTTAAAATGATATTTCAAGTGTTTTCACTTTTAAGCTACCATGTTGAATTAACCTATAGACAACAACCACAGTCCCCTATAGATTGTATGTTTTTAAAAAACTCAAAAAGGTGATGAATCTTACTTTAAATTGAAATTTAAGAGTATACTTAAGCATAAACTAGTAACAAGTGATACAGCTTTTAAATATAACAAATATGAATGTTATTGGGTAAATCTCACAGTTCTCATGTAAAGAGGGTTCTCACGGGATGCATATCGGTTCATGCAGCTGACCACATCTTTTTCAGATTAATGCTTTGCTTATGATGATGACATAATCAAGCGCATGACTAACCTAGTCAGCTTACTCCAAGAGCATAAACTAAGATCATATGCATGTGCATCTTAATATTTCTGAAATTTCATACGGAGTCCGTAGCAAAATGCATCTACATACTCCCTCTGCTAATAATCAATTAAAGTTGACACTCTCTTTTTTATGATTTTCATAAGACATTTTTCAATGTCATCTTTCACTCGGGCCTTATTTTTAAAAAAACTCAACCTTCTACATGTTTTATTATTGGAAAGAAAAGCACGCGGTGACAGCGGTGCCTCCACTATTCATATATTAAAACTAGTATGATAGTAAAAGACATTAGAGACCCGATATTGCCAACAATTGACTAAACTTATCTCAAAAAAAAAAAAAAAAAAATAAAATTAAGCTTCAAAAGCCATTCAAATTCCAAAACAACATACAAAACAGAAAAACCTATAGGACATTTCAATAAAACTCAAGGGAGACATCATTTAGAATGTTAGATAATGCTCCTAAGCAACAATTTAAGCTAAATTTTATATTCATGGAAGATCTCGATATAATGACTTTATTGTACCAGTTAGGTGCACAGCATTACAAATAAATCAAAAATGCACCGCTCTATCAACAATGACTTCCTATTAAACATGCTCAAGTGATACCTGTGACAATGCATAAATCAGGAGACTGTGTACACGCGCCAATAAAACGAACAACATTTTCATGTCGCACCTCCCTGCATAACAAAAACCAACTACTATTGGTGAAACAAATAAAGAGAGGAAGCGAAAAATTAAACAACTCACAGTTTAGCATATCAGTTGTTAACCTTTAGGGTCAAGTGACACAGATTAATAACAATTTACAATTTGTTCCCATTTCTCCAATGAAGAAATTGTAAAGGCAAGTTTATGTAATTAAAATGACTCTAAACCAAAGGCTAAAAGTAAAAATGGAATGGAGATGGAAAAAATTATGTATTTAATGTTTACTATTTCATCTACATTATCAACACTGCATGGAGTTCAACATACTAACTAGTAGTTATGAAGTACCATGAATCCAACCTTTCCACGTTCTACCTTTGCATCATTCACCAAATTATCAGTACAAATAAATTGTATAACTAAAAGTTGAAAAACAGCCCCCAGGAAAAACATACGATGAAGTAATATAATACTTCCAATACAATAAGACTGCAGCTGAATTATTATTTTATTTTTCAAATGCTTGCCTCAGTGCCTGAATTTGCCTGGTTAAATTCCTTGTTAGTTCACGAAATACCGAAGATGCACACAGTTAAGTTAGTGTAGAAAAGTCAGCTTCAAAGCTCTTATTACTTGGAATAAATCTCATTAGCCACATGTTTTCAATGATGAAAACCAAAAACACCTTGCTCTATAGTCCAACAATATTTACAATAAACACACTGATTGTTGCATTATTTGCAGTTACCATTTTAACCTGGAACACTCTGAATTGAAAATTTTCACTTATTGCTAAAAAAATTAGTTCTTCACAAGTTATCTGGTTGTAAGAAAACATTAACTTAAGCCAATGTCTATCTTGAGGAGATTCCACAAACAATTTTTTTCCAAAAATCTCTATAAAACTTATCCGATCACAAATTCACAATCAACATTTTCCCATTACAAGTGGGCACAAACTCCAATTCAAATTAGATAAAACACTTCCCATTCAATAGTTTCCTAGACTACGCTTTCAATCAATCAAAGCCTTAACCACATAATTGGGGTCGGCTTAGACAATGCTTTCAAGTGAGTTAATAATAAAAATTTACCCAATTCATTCATCAATAACTCTATACTAAAGCAGGTCGTTGCTCAAGTAGCATGACCACAAAATTAATGGTGTGTCATGCTACAATTTCTCCTTCTTTTTTCTTTTTCTTTTTCTTTCAGCAAAAATTGTATATTTAAGTTTAAATTATGTTTAAATTACAAAGTAAGAGTAAGTGACATTGAACATTGAACGGTCCTTGCTTTGTATGTACCCAGAGTACATTTATTACATATCTTGGCTACCTAGGAAATTGTAATATAGATAATATACTTTACTACTTGGTACAACTCTAATTTAAAAATAGAAAATACTCCACTTTCCCATATTCCCTACCTTACTTATACTGTTATACAAACCCATGTACATGTTTCATGATCCACTTTTTAATTATTATTCGGTCTTCATTCTTTTACCTTTTTCATCCTTCCTTTTATTTCACTCCCTTCTTCATTTTTTCAGCCATGCATCTGATGGTTATTATTGTTATTATTCCACCTTTTTTTTTTTTTTGGCTTTTTAATCAAATGGTGTACGCCCGACCCCAATTTTGGGATTAAGGCTCTGATTGATAGATTGAATCAAATGGTGTACGCCTTCATTTCACTTTCTTCTTGCTTCTTTTTCATAGTCTTTGTTGTTTTATAAATTATTGTTGTTATTAGTCCATGCAAACACTGATGCTAATTATTTTTTTTCCAATTCAATTATCTGCATCAGGAGTTTCAATGGAAAGCTGAAGAAAAATTCACCCTTTTTAGACAGCCTCACATTTGCCAAATTATTTCCCACAAATATGCCGGATGCATGGAGGCCATTTCCTATCCTTATCCCATTAAATATCCTCAGTCTAAATTCATTGTGTTAATTGCATAGAGGCAAATGGTGTGACAAAAAATACTGTTAATATGATACCTTTTTTATTCGTTAAACCAGATGATCCATCATGTTGAAGTTTATAACTCCTTTTTCATAATGTTACAGGTTTGAGTCAAATAGTATCTACAACATTGCATTGGACAAAAGAGTGTGTAAATTAATAATGCACAACATTATTGGAAAATTTTGTATCATGGTCTCATTGACAATATAACATGTTTTCAAATGTATGTAAACAAGTGCTTCAGATATTTTCATGCAAAATAGTACAAGCAATAGTGTCTTCAAAGTGGACCATGAAAGGAGGTTGTTGTTAGCATTTGAAGCTTTGGGTGTAATATCTTATATTAACAGTATTATATGCATTTTCACACTACAAATATCGTTTCATATGTTATAGAAGTATTTATATTCAAGCAATATGGTAATTCCAGTTTTTCCACCAATTTATAGCAAAACCATGCATCGCACAGGTACTAATCTAATTACTAAACAAGGGAGACCTTCAGCCTACAACCATCACCACCCACCAGCAACCACCTCAAACCAACTCTTACCCGAAATTATCACCCAATGAAATCACCACCAACCACAAACCCCAACCTATCGACAACCCTGCGAATGCATCCATTATTACCAACCCACTTAACGAAACTATAACTCATCAACCACCACCAAACAAAATCAATACCAATGAACCTCAATCTCCTTGTGACCCACAATCAATCGACAAGCAAAACCACCCTCACCGACATGAACACCGCTCAAGGAAGAACCAAAATAGAAAGTAACTTGATAAAACTAAAAAGTGGTTATTGCTATAGCATTGTAATAGAAAGATGTTTAATCAAATTAATAACATTCTGTGCATGATCTTCACAGTGTCCGGTTACTTATCCCACGCCATTTACATTGAAAGAGAAAATAATAGGGAAAGAGAAGATGAGTGAGTATTTGTTAAAGAAGGAAATAGGTAAAAGATAAAACTCAATAAACAGATTAAAAGAGAAAAAGAGAATGACTTAGAACTGTAGGTTTAAGTAGGGAAAATGAAAGATGAAAAAACCATAATAGATAAATTGGTTAATATTATAGGAAGCGGTACCCAAGACCTGCGACAAAATTTTTTCACATCCTAGTGGCTCTTTGCACGCAAACAAATAAAATAATAATTAAAAAAATTCCCCCATTACACAACATACTTGTTTATACTCCCATAGCTCCATCCTTGAAACGGAATTCCTAAAAGTTTTATCCAAAATCATAACTATTGTCGCCAACTTGTCAAATAACATTGTCTAAAATACCCTTATAGTTTATTAAAAAAATATACATTGTCCATTTCATATTTTCAAGTATCGGAACTTTATTGAATGTAGCAATCCATGTTTATGAAAAAACTATTAATGATTAGTTTAATAGTATAGCTAACCTTGTCAATTTGTAATTTTGCAATTGCATTGGCTACAATAAACAAAAAATTTATGTAGTATTACAGTGCAGCAATGTTTCTCACCAAAGACCAAAGCTTCATTTGTAACTTCTCACCACATCACCACTGCCCAACCCCACCCCCACCCCATCAAAAAGTCCACTGCCCACAACACCCAATTACCAACCCAAACAGCACCACCACTACATCCAAACAGTACACTCAGAATCATAGGTCATAACCCAGCTAACAACCACAGCAACAACCAAACACACCAAATCAAACGATAACCTTGGGAAAAAATAGGAGAGAGAGAGAGAGAGAGAGAGAGAGCTAGAGGTGGCGCATTGGGGAGGAGGTGAATGCACGGACATCCAAGAGAGCGGTGAGGTAGTGCCAACGGTGGCATAGAAGGATGAGAGAGAAAGAGAGGAATCTTTATTTTAAACAATCATGATATTTCGTTGTAGATTGGACACCTGGACATATAAGTTCAATTGATTTGTTAGCAACACTGCAACAGTAGTGCTTGTTGTTCATGCTTCAATTTGATTGCAGACCATTGTTAATAGAAAGTCAAGTAAGATTGAGAAAGGGAGAGAGAGAGGGGTGGGAGGAATGAAGTTTATTAAAAAAAAAAAAAAAAAAAAAAAAAAAAAAAACA
>PYUH01000239.1:784270-803611 GCA_016808085.1 Suaeda aralocaspica | reverse complement strand
TTTTTAAAAAAAAAAAAAAAAAAAAAAAAAGGAACAACCTAAATAGTAGGTTATCGATCCAAAGACTAATATGAGCTGATGAAGTATAAGTTCAAATAATACCTAGTAAACCAAAAGTTGGGACCAAAATAGGACATATGTTGGGATTATTCCCATCAAATTTTCCTAACAAATGTTGAATCTTCTTTTAATGACTCATGTCCCTTGAGATTCATATAAATTATTCTATCTCACCTATTTCGAAATAAGAACATTTGGGATATTGAGCAGTTTGTATGGCATTATACTCTAACTCGGTGTTGAAAATTAAAATCAATTAAAAAAGGAGAAAAAAAAAGAGGCCGTTTAAAGAGCTACAACGATGATATCAGTTTCACCTCACTTGACCCCCTCCACCCATGCTTAATGACATATAATTCATCTTTCCAAGTTAAGCATAAGAAAAGATAATTTCACTACCTTAATATTGCCAGCTCTTGAGCAAATTCATCCTCTGAAGCTTCCGTAAGATGCTCGGATTTAAGAATCTTGACAGCCACATCCTGAGCAAGATACACTCCTCGATACCTTTGCCAAAAGTCAAATAAAAGATAAGCAGCAGACAGAAAAACAAAACTGATGCAAAAAGTAGTTTCACCCACAGATCGCCACAAGATCCCGATGCAACTTTCTCTTCTATCTTCAACAATCTTCTATCTATTTCCCAATTTCCAGGTTCCCCTTGAGCGGCCAGCACTTTCTTCACTGAAAACTTAGAATGTGATGAACCTGACCACGAACCCTACATTTGCATACAACTTTATTGCACAGTATTCCCCTTACAGAATATCATCAAAACAAACATATGAAAATAGAAACGGGCACATATACATATACATGCATAAGCATAATCAAAATGCTAGAAATTATATAGATAAAATTTTAGATTTTTACACATGCACGGTTGGCACGTGCTAAAACACACGAAATAATGGCTAACCTATAACATGAGACAAAATGTTGGTTTAATTTTAGATATTACCCTCCCTCACTTGTACCCATGCAGCCTTATGTCTAGTGACCTTTAGAGCCTGAGAAATAGTTTGATTTCAGAAAGCATTAAAAATATTAAGAAAGTGGCTGAGACATTCTTGTAAACTTCCTCAGGAACATCAAAGTTCTAGTTAGAAGTTATACCTAACGAAGTTGGAGAGGTCAAACCAATTTTTTTGAGGGTTTTATAATTGCAAAGACATGGAATCTCCAACGGAGTTTTAATGGTTAGATTAGACATCCAAAACTATAACACTCTAGTAGATGAGAGGGAAAAAATTCTTTTTGTTCCATTATTTTAGCTATTGTAGAGGTTTTTGGTGGTTGTCACCAGCCTGCCACTCTCTCCATCCAGAATACCCAGTCAGGCAGTTAACTAAACACAGGAACAGGTGGGTCGTTGAGGATGTGGCTGGGCTTGGTTGGTGAGGAGATGCTAGGTACTACAGCTTAACAGCTAGGATGTCTCCATTGGTGGGGATCGCGGTACCGCTGGGAATTCCAAACTTCAAATAAAACAGTTTCAGTTTAACAAAAGTTATTAAAAAAAAAAAAGAAAGATAAAAAAAAAAGGAAAAGAAAAACCTACCACCTAACTTAAATTTTTCTTATAAAAATCATTAAGGTGAAGATAGTCATTTCAAAAATTATTGGGAAGAAAAATCCAAGAAAAGAAACGAGCCAATGTTGAGGCCAGACAAACGCTGGTGAGTTAATTGCTCAGAAGAATAAAGCATGAAAAAAGTTCCATAAAGCCTGTAACCAGGTTTGCAGTCAAATTCAAGTGATAAGCAAGGAAGATTGTTCAGAAGTAGAATGGTCATACTTCGGCAGTTCAGCTAGAATTTATGAAAGTCAATTGTGGGGTTTACAGCAGTTACTAAGTAAAATACTGAGTTGGAAAAGCTTCATCGGTGATGGGTCATTAGAAAATCATCTTCCGAGGTATAGAGCATACAGCTGTTTCCATTAAACACTCCTTAAAGTTGCAATTCAGTTTCCAATTTTACATTTAAAAGCTCCTAATTAAAACATAACTTCAAATATTGCCCCTTTTGTGAACTCAATTTCTATAGTGAATTGAACAAGGTAAGCAGACCATATTTTTCCCTAATACGTAAATATTGAAAAATAATGATCATATGTTAGACACTGTTGGTTTAGTGTGTGTACACTTTCAAAATAATTATTTTTATATATTGTCATATACGAATTCATGATATTAATGGTCAGAGTTATGAGTGGACTAAAAGTAAGCTTTGGCCATCATCTCAAGTTGCAAATGTATGTTTTCGAGATGCATTTTCAGATCAATCACCTACTGAATACTTATTCAAATCCAATTTAACAATGTCCGAGCATATAATATATATGCCTATATCCATTTCTACAGACATTTTAACAAACTTAGCCATTACCACATGTATAAAATAACTTTAGCACAAAGAAGAAAATTGTTTGAAAAATACCAACCCTTCATCTAAATGATAAAAAAAAAAAAAAAAAAAAAAAAAANAAAAAAAAAAGAGCAAAATGCAATCCCGGTGGCAAATAGAAATCTTAGTAGGAAAAATGACAAAATATATTACAACAATGACAAAACTATGAACAAATAGAACCAGCTAGCATCAATGAACATTAACGAATTGCATGGATCAAAATTACTCCTCCAGCTGATATAGCATGATATTAATAACAGAAAAAAAAAATTTAATTAATGTAAGAGCTTTACCTCACTCTTATCTACTGCTTCTTCCATAGCTTTGCGCAAGCTATCAGCATCCTGATCACAACATCGCAAAGTCAGCAACAATTTGACTCAGCACAGACCCCTGCTGCATAAAAAAATATAATTGCAATATCCTATTAAACAAAAGACTGTAATGCATGAAATCCACCTCTACTACTTTGGACCAAGATTGTTTATGTTAATTAACCCTAACCTAGACATATCTTTTGAAATATTTTTATGATCCTAAAAGGACAGAGAAATCTGCACAAATGCTTGTAACTGTGATTGAAGCAGTAAAATCAATAAAATTCTAAAAGCAATCAAATTGCAACTAATGTGATTTTAAATATAAACTGATCAAAGAAAGGATAAACAAAATTATAGTCAGGACGATAAGAAACAGGAAACCCCAAAAACAGAACAATAAAAGAGAAGCAAGTAAATGGGGATAAGAGAAGGTCAGAAAGAAAAGGAGATTAATTTAAAAAAAAAAAAAAAAAAAAAAAAAAAAAACANAAAAAAAAAAAAAAGCCTTAAATTCACAGCAGCCATCACCAACAGAATAGCGGTGAGACGTGGCTAAAAATGCATCAGCTAATTATCTCTACATCTGATGAAAACCCACAAATTCTTAACTGTTACTTTTGTAGATTTCAAGTTGAGGGAAAATTAGATCTAGAATCTCGTTTTGCCAAGTCTTTCTTCTTTCCCCCTAGCTCACATTTCGTATTTGCACTTGTTCCATGTCATGTAAGCCCCAAATAGGTTGGTTCAAGTGACGAGTCCAAGAAAAGCATCACATATGCTAGAAATTGGAGGGTTATTGGCTTACTGGGAACGTTTATGAGCTTCGAGGGTATTAATTGTGATTGATAGCACAAAGGGCTGGATGGAGCCTTGCATGTATGCACGCATGTGCATTATGAATGGGGGGAGTTGGTGGCAGCTATTGTATAGGTGGAGAGTGTAGAAGGGCTGTGTGAAGGCAGCTACTAGGTTGGGGTACATATTCTTTGGGTTAAGTCATGAAAATATGGCACTAAGTTTACATTTTCGTTTTCAACTATTGGTGTTTTCATAAAAAAAAAAAAAAAAAAGCACAAATGGTCCAATTTTTCCAAAGTCATAAATACGGCATTTGTAGTCATAAGAAAATAGTGCAGTATTTTTTTTAATGATTACCGCTATTCACTGTCTCAATTTTTAGGCACCACTTTTATATCAATTGTACATAAATCATAAAATTTGTGACTATGAAAAGTGGTAGTCATAAGAAGATGGTGCCGTATTTGTAGTCATAAGAAAATATGGCACCAAAAAAGCTGTATTTTTTAAACTTAAGTCCTACAAAAATATGGGACAAATGGCACAATTGGTAGTCAATATTGTCATCCCCATAGTAACATAAGCTCATCCTAAACCATGTGTTTTGTTTTTAATTTTTTTTTAAAACTCCATTACGCTATCAAATGATTTTGGGTGGGAAACTGGGAATGGACATTATGAAGAGCAATATACAATTTGGGGTGAACTAACATAGTTGTGGGAATAAAGTTTGAAAACTGATGATCCTCACAAATTTAGATACAAATTCATCCCCATCAACATCAGTTATGACTTGTGACCATCTACCAAATAGATCGTGAGAGAATGGATATTGATTAAACAGGAGAAGTAAATTTTGATACTAAATAAAAGAAATGTAAACAGCAATGGATACCATAACCATAGAGAACTATCTACATACAAGCAGTCCTCTAAAGCACATACAGGACTAAAAACTTGAAGTTCCTCTATTTCTTGATTGCCCCTATCCGTCACTTGACAAAAAAAGCACTGCTATTAAGGAAATACGCTTCTCCTCTACAGGCTAAAAAATAGTGGGCCAAAGCTAGTACATCCAGAAAAATAGAACAATGAAATCAATTAGCATGCTAACAAATCAATAAAAGGAGATAGCGCCAGGGCTTAGCATTAATTTAAAGCAACTTATAAAAAAGTTGTCTTTACAATAATGGTTAATTATCAGAAAATACCTCAACAGGCCATCCATCAACCACAAATACATCCAAGGAATAGCCATCAGTGGTTGAGAATACATGTGCTTCACGAATGTTAAGCTCCAAGTCAGAAAGCAAAGCAGAAAGCTGCAGGAAGATCAAACATCTCCAGTTGATAAATAACAGTAGGTTTTAGGAAGTTCCCCACAATCAGCCAAAGAAAAACAGGCTTAAAAACTATTAAAAATAAAGGAACCAATGGATCATACTAAGGATAAATAAAAATGGCAGAGTCTTACATAGTATGGAAAATGAAAATAGAAAATCGCTCACCCAGCTTCTTTTCGACAAAATAATCAAAAGAGGAATGGCAATCTCCACATAATAGTTACAATACACAGCACCTAGATCTTTTAAGTTTAAACTATCACTTTTTAGGGCCAAAGGAATTTTGCATCTGACTTATGTACAAATTGCAGTTCCCTAATTCCTAAAATTAACATCAACAGGCTCCACCCATATAGATTCATTTACTTCCTCCGTATCAATTTAGTTGCTAGACTATTATAATCAAAGTTCCCTAGGCAATTTTTTGGGAATATTAATGAAGTAAGATAAAAAGGCAGGTTATTGAGGAACGTGGGGACCATTGAGGGAATGATAGAAAAAAACAAAGGATGATTGTGTTATTGCACATTTTCACATGCAAAAGTTAACAAGGTATGGAAAAAAAAAAAAATAAAAGTGATGCAACTATTTTGAGACATCCCTGATTATAAAGTAGAGCAATTAAATTGATACAGAGGAAGTACTAAAAAAATTATTGATGATAAGACAAGGGAAAATCGATTGAGACGGTTTAGGCATATAACAAGGAGACTGAATAAGAAGGCTTGAAGAAGGATAGACGAAAGAGAGGTAGAAGAAGACCTGAGCAAACATGGATGAGGATGGTTGTGGAGATATGAGGTTATTGGGGTTTGAGAAGAATTTGTTGTAGAACTGAGAAGAATAGAGGGAGAGGATACTTGTAGATGACTTTTGAAATTCCTCCCCTATTGCTTCATGTCTAGCCGAAAGCAGTTGAGGCTAAGGCTTTGATGTTGTAATCATTCAACAACACCAAGAAGGCAAGAAGTAAGCAGAGCAAAGCCTATTAACTCAGGTATAAATTTTCAAAACCTCCTAAACATCTTGCGCATTAAGAATTTAAAGAACTAATGCCCAAATCTATGTATGAATCTGAACTACTGATCAATGTTTATACTAGCATAAAACTTTACTAAACAATTGTACAAGAAAAGCTTTCATCATACTCTACTTTAAATAACATCATAAGCAGCTAAAGAAGAACCTTTTTAAAAAAAGAAAAATCTAATCTAATGTTCCAATTCACATCTCCTTCATCATTCTACTTTGTCTGAAGAAAATTAGCTGTGAATTTCTCTTTTTCAAAAAAGAAAGGGATATAAACCGTTAAAATTGTGTAGTACAACTGCAAGAACACCAGCATTGGAGTGTTCATAGGCCTTAGAACCAGACCAGGGCAACCAAATAAAAAAGGGCTAAAACTTTTGTCTTGACTCTTGACTTCAGTTAGTTCTGAATAAAGGATTTCGTGTACTTTGGATTAATATTAAGTTTCCAAGTCCTCAATTGAAAATTAAACTCACAATCCTTGCAATGTTCAAGCAAGTAACAAATGACTGAAATTGCTCAAATTGTTTTAAGCATAGTACTTTAATTGCTCTACTCACTATATAGTCCCCAACTCCTCATCATAATCACTCTCCCTCGTAACACAGTTGGAGATAAAAAAGAAAATCTACTATTCTAACACGTCAACAAAGTTTACTTCAGCTAAAGCTGGACAGCTACTAAAATAAAGGTCATGGTAAATTAATGCAACAAGTTTCACGTGATGAGCAATAGCAGTATAGCACTATAAATCTGAACTAAAGATACAGAAACTATAGCTATGACACATTGATGTAACACTCAGCAACATCATAAGCCTTACTCCCAAAAGGATGAGGTCGGATGCATGAACCAATACTCATCCCGCAGTCATTCGCAGAAATCTTTTTTTTCATTCCTTCTTAATTAAGGGTCCGTTTGGTAGGGCGTAAAACGTTTTCACCAAAAACTGTTTTCCCATTCTACATTGTTAGGTTTGGAGTAAAATATTAAAATGTAAAACTTGGGGTGGAAAATGGTTTTCCATTGTGTTGAAAACAATTTCCCCCAAACTTGGGAGGAAAACATTTTCCGTCATACTTGGAAGCAAAACGTTCTCCTTTCTAATTGAAATAACTAGTTTCCATTCAAACAAACAATGAAAAATGCTTAAAATGTAAAATCATTTTACATGCAACCAAACAACAAAAAATCTTCATGAAAAAAAGTTTTCCAATGTAAAAGGTTTTTCATGGAAAACAATTTTCATCCGAAAATGTTTTACACCCTACCAATCGGACCCTAAAGCCGAATAAGGTTGTAAACCCAACCTCGTCATGTCCTTTTGAATTCCTTCCATCTACACCATCTTTGGTGTCCCCCTACCTCTACAAGGATCCCTGTTATCCCAACCCTCTATACTTCTAACTGCTGCATCTCTTGACACATTGATGTAACACAAATTTCTAAGTGTAATTGTCTAGCTTGCAAGACCAGGACTCTTAGTACAAAAAGAAGCTAACTTAATCATAATGCCAATACTTCTGTGCATATTAAACATAACAATTTCTCTTTAGCTCTTGTCTCTTGATGATTTAAAGCTCTTAGAAATTAGATAAGCCAGTATACAGCAGCACTTACTATGTTTCACCCTTGACTAGACCCATTGACCAATATCAATTTTAGCCATTGAATATGGTCCTAATAAAGACCTCTTATCTAAAAAAAACAAAACCAACCTATTCCAATCAAGAATCTATGACACAAAGAAACAGGGAAACCAAACCAAATGTAAAAATGGACAAAGGAGAGAATAACCATAAATACAATTATAGAAGCGATAACTACATCAAATATACAAAATCCAGATCGCCATTAGTATACCATGGGGGGAGAGAGGAATACAGAAGTTGGATAAATGACAATCAGCTAGTAACTAATGATAAAACACCACAGCAACATACCCCTTGTTTACGGAAACCCCTACTCCCAGAAGGGTACAAGCCCACAATGGGGTTAGATGTTACAAATAGGAAAGTTTATAATAGACCCCAAACTTATATGCAGTTCTGTTTGCAATCCATAATGATCGAAAATGCAGGCACTTTACTGGGACACAAATAAAAGGCATATTCATTGCTGCAAACACAGTAACTTCTGAAGCTAAACAAAGACAGTAAATTGAACAAACAACTCAGGAATGAAACGAATTCACACTCATCCTGTTTACCTGACTGAGAAGCTTGGGCTTATCTGGTGTAGAAAATATCACTTCATGTGTTGGAGCATTACAAGTGTCTTTCCTGTAACACATGTTCTAAAAATTAGGCCTTCACCGAAAAAGCAAAATTACCAAAAAAGAAATAACCACAGAATCAATTACGAGTAATCTGCATGTTGCATGAAACTAAAATGAAGATCAAGGACCTGGACTTGTCCTTTTTTATAGTTCAAAAAACTTTATAAGTAAACAGCTAAGGACTTCATAGTAAACAAATTGTTTCTTCAAAAGAACGTTAGAAGGAATTTGGGAGTCAAATCTCAAAACATGGACAGATTGTTGGGTTCTGTAGCAACTAATTTCTTATGTGAGGATAGACTTAGTATGACAACATTGCCGTTAGATTTTAAAGATCTATTATATTTTAAAGAAGGGGCCATTATTTTAAAAAAACTAAAACAAGGTTCGTTGGTGCATTTAAAAAGTACGTAATAAATTCAATAGGAAGCCATGTAGATTTTTCATTCATATTTTTAGGTTCATCAACAAATCTTATAATATCATGGCATCAATATTTTCGTTAGAATCCTCATCATACATCTCCGATGGATTAATTCATGAACCTTAACTTACCTTGTCTCAAGGAATTAATAATGAACCTATAATTATGTTGTGATATTTTACGTCCATTGATGAATCTTGGCAAGTTTTGGCACCAAAAATGAAAGGAAAAGGAGTATTAAACAAGATCGTCATGCTTGATCACTGCTATCATGCACTGCCAACATACCAAAGTTGCTTCATCTCATCCCAAACATGTCATCACAAAATGGGAACTTTAACATACACACACAAAAGGGGGGAAATCAATATTCTTTTGCCAGCATCCAACCCAAAAAATAAATAAATAAT
Source organism: Suaeda aralocaspica (assembly GCA_016808085.1). NCBI lineage: Eukaryota > Viridiplantae > Streptophyta > Magnoliopsida > Caryophyllales > Amaranthaceae > Suaeda > Suaeda aralocaspica. Next base: position 794,538 of record PYUH01000239.1, on the reverse strand, counting down.
GACAAGTCCCACAATCAACCAAAAATCAAGATCTCAAAAGGCGTTAAATGACATCAACTCCTTAAACTCTCATGTTGTTGATAAGTCTAGGGCATTAATATAAGTAAAGGCCATTCTGCCTAATTACAGTTTTCAAGTACAACAATCTTTTCTAGAAATTAAGACAGATTCAATAAATGTAGTCCAATAGTGGGACCAAAATACACAAGCTAAAAGGACAGGTTGATAAGGAAGACCTGATAGCAAGCATACAGGTTTTCAGCAAGATACAAAATTGTTCAGCAATTCAATGAGTCACATAATCAATCCACCAAAGTTAATATCTATCAAGTTTTGAACATATACACAACTTTTTGAGGTGCAAAACTTGATTAGATACCTTTTCTCCACCAATTCAGGATTCTGTCTAACCTCCAAATTAAGATCTTCTAGTTTGGAACAGGGTTCAAATGCACCCCCTTCTTCCCTATTTCAAAACATAAATAAATAAAATAACAAAATAATGTTGGAGCTGCTGTGGTACTGCCAGCGATGAAATTGACAATTTATATATATATAACGCACACAAAATAAAAAATTCAAAAAAAAAATTATATAAGAGTCAATAATTAGGAAGAACCAAATTACCTGTTTTGCACAAGTCCTCCATTATTCACAACTGAAGGAGGTGTTGATGAAGCAGATAAAAAACAATCAGAATGTTCCTCCCCACCCTCTGGTTTAAAGTTCTACAAAAACACAATTGTAGACAAAGTTGAACCAACATAATAATACATTCAATAGAGAAAAAAGATTAAAAAGAACAAAAAAAAAAAAAAAAAAAAAAAAAAAAAAAACAAGATTCATCATTGTCCAATATGCTAATAGACAACCACCAATTATATAATAAATCTGCATTTGATGCAAAGACGACCAATCTCAAGGCCTCAAGCAAACAGCAAAGTTTAAACCATGTCCAAGAATTAAATGCAGAAATGCAATCCAAAATCTATAAAATTAAAGCATCAAACAAATGTACAAATAAATTTTAATATTAAAACTGCGAGGATCAAGTTCACTCAGTGTACAAACAGAATATAAAAATATGGTAAGCCAAAATCCAACTATTATTCAGAAATTATGACAAATTGTAAGTTCAAGTTAAAATCAACTGTTTGCACAACTGAAAAAAGCAACTCATAACCTCAGTAATTTGCTTTATTATGCTTTCCATAACAAGGCTTGCAGTTGAAAAAACATCTAGCATGGGATTTGTTAATAAAGAAGAAAAGAGGCTTACAATTGCAGCTGTGAGTGATCAACAAAGAAATAGCTGTTGCTCCTATAAGTATGCACTAAAGAAACAAATCCAAATAAAATACTCCCTATGAATTTTAAAAAGCAACCTTTTTATGCATGGTCTCCAATATGCATTTATAATTAATAGTAGAGATAGAAATGAGCTAAGTAAAACTTGTTCATAACTTCATATTCATTTAATATAGGTGAGCAAAATCATGAGCGCTATTGTTAACTTGATTTCATGTTTGAGTTTTGCCCATGAACAACCCAAATTCTAAACAAGCCGAGCTCATCAACGAACTTTGCTCATGGACAAGTTTTTTCTTACTAAAGAAAATTATGAAGATGTAAGCAAATATCTGTTTATAATTCTTTTCCACAAAAACTATAAATAGGCGCATTGTCAACAATATATTAATTTTTCTTAAAGAGTTTAACCAATTAGCCAAGCAGTCAATAACAACATAATTTAATGTTCACAAACATAAATATAGTTTATCGTGAATTATATAAAATGTAGTTCTTTATGGAGATGCGGATGTTGAGATGGATGTGCGGGAACACTCTAAGGAATAGAATCAGAAATGAAGTAATACGTCGAAAAGCTGGGGTTGCAGACATAGCAAGCAAATTAAGGGAGAATCATTTGTGTTGGTTCGGACATGTGAGACGGAGACCTGAGGGAACCCCGGTGCGACGAGTGGAAGGGTGGGATCATGGAAATCTCAAACGAGGTAGGGGAAGACCAAAAATGACTTGGTGGGAAGGGGTTATAAATTTAGGCAAAGGTGTATGCATGTGTTATGTTCAAGCTCACATTATAAACAAGGTTTAAAACATATTCAAGATTGACTAATATAGTAATATATTAGATAAACAAACATGAAAGAGCTTCAGCCAAGCTTGAACTAAAGTATTTCATTAAACTTCTAGACTTATTTACACTCCTAATTACTAATATCTAATATCATCAAAATATACACAAGTAAAGTCTTTAAAGTAGACTACTAGCATATAAACATTTTGTCAAACCTAACAAGGTCCAACCTTTTTTTATTTCTTTTGGTTAATACATTACGAAAAAATATTATAATAATCAATGTTGGTAATTTTTAGCCTTATAGGCAAATGTTGTAAACTGTTTTGGCTCGTAGAATCAATATAAGTAATGGTAATGGTAACCATCAATATCAATAATAATAATAATAATGAAGTAATGATAACCAATGAAAGGCCGCAAGTTCAAACACCCCCCCCCCTACCTATAATATATCTTGCCCTTGTGGCTAACCAAAACCAGAAAAAAAAAAAAAAATATATATATATATATATATAGATGTTAATGATGCTACCTTAAGCAAAACTCCATCAAGTACAACTCTTGGCTTCAACTATCATTTGACCTTGAAAGTTTCAAATTTGAATATTTAGACAAGCAATGGATTAACATTTACGAATTAAACCATCAAAATACACCTAAAGGTAGCATTGCATGGTAAAATGATTTATAAAGATAGCATTGTACATTTAAATTGATTCCTAAAGGCATTGATGTTCAAATTCAAAACTAAGATAATAGTATATGAAAGGTTACCCACACAAATTGTAGTTGGCAAATTTTCCCTATTGAAACAGAGGAGTGGAAAATGAGCTTCACATCTAAGAAATGGAGAATTTACTTTTGTAGATAATCTCAGTGATACAACATGGAATGATTTATGTGGATGACCACATGGAATATTTTTTTGGTTCATATAGCCGACCCCAATTTTTGGGATTAAGGCTTTGTTTGTTTGTTTGATACAACCATATTTTATTACAATTAGCTTAGGGCGTTTATTAATCAAAAAGCATCTTTGAGTAATTTCAGGAGGTAAAAATCTTTTTTTTTTCCTTTTCCGCACCATGTATGAGCAGAATATCTAGGACTGACCACAAATCTACATGACAATACCTCCAAACAGCGAACATAGAATACAGGTCTCTTTTCAGGGTCCTTGGCCAATGCCAGAAGCTTTCGATGTAACAAAACATCCTCCGCTCTATCTATATTAACATCCAAACCATAACTGCAGCAACATGAAAATACAATATAAATTAGCAAACCAATCAACATGCATAAAATTTCAGTATCCACACTTCAAATACAGATAACATATGCACCGCAAAACTAGCAACAATCGTTCAGCCAATTAGGTGAGCCAACAATAACAACTCATTTTATAAAAGAGGAGGAAAGAATGCAAATTGCTCTACAATTGAACACGTATACAACTTTTAAAATATATAATACCCTCTCTTCCACATTGGTGGTACTAGAAACCTACAACCTCAATATCCGCAAAGAAGTGTCTCACAAATCTATGTTATTCTTACATGCATATTTCTCAGAAGAGCACTATGCTGATAAAAACAATATTCAAACACAATCAATCAAGAAAAATTCTTCAATGGAAAATGAACGACAAAAAGATTCAATTTGGCAATTGTAAGCAAAACGAAACAAAAAGAAAGAGAAAGATACCTAGGAGGTAATTTGTTAAAGTGAGCATCCAAGATCTCCCGAAAATCAGGATTAGAAACAGCTTCCTCATTACCAATTTCTATCAACCGATTATAAACATCATTTCTAATATCATAAAGTATACCACCACCTATTCCGCCACCAAGACTCTTAGGGGGAGATGAACTCTCGCCTACTCCTTCAATCAACTCCATAATCACCAATTTCTAACTTCAAAATCAACTCAAACTGCAACAACAACCATAACAACAAATAAGGACACACACAACTAAACAGCTCGCAAGCACCAAATTTACTCCATTATTCCTTCAATCAACGACATTAAACAGCGAAATAAGAAACAAAACACTCAAAAATTGCAACAAACTCTCACCTATTACTTAAATCAGCTCCATGATCACAATCTTTTAGCAGCAAAAATTCCTCTCAAACCAACCAAATCAAACTGCAATCACCAGAACAAAGTTACAGAAAGAATTAAATTAACTAAATAATCAACATCTAGCAAAATTTTACTCCAGAATCAAAATGCTATGCAAAATTTCAATTAAAAAAAAAATCATCATCTCAATTTTGTACCAAAACAAAAGTTTCGAAATCAACCAAATAAAAACGCAATTACGAAAAACAAACAAAATGCAAGCATTTAAAGAACAGAAAGGAAAATAATCAAAGCAAAACTTTCCTCCTAAATCAAACAATCAGATGCTCGCATGAATGAATACAGAATACAGAAAATACTGACAAAGAAGCACATATCCACAATAATAAATAAACAAATAAATAAGAGGAGAGAGAAAATACTGACAAAAATACAAGATGTCTGCCATTGATGAAGCAACACGAGATATATAGAGGAAATTTATGGCATGTAAGAGAGAGAAAGTCGTTGGAATCAAAAGAAAAAAAAAGTAGAGAGAGAAAGTGAGTAAGAAGTTCAGGAATCCAGAAGTAAGAGACAAAAGTATGAAAAGTATTTATGTGAGGGGAAGACGAAAGAGAGAGAAAATATTCTGAACAAAAACAAAGTGGTTTGTTTGTTTTTGGGGGTTGAAGTTGAGTACAAAGAATCCTGGCACTATGGAGTGGATAAGGGGTTGTTTGGGAGGATGTTATTTTTTAAATGGGGAAAAATGAAAGTTTGCAGATTTGGGTGTAGGTTTATAGCTTATAGGTTGTAGTCTGCTAACCTTGGTTCATTGGTAATATTGGGATTTTGGAGTGGGATTGGTAACGAAAAGGTTAGGGTCACATTGAGTGTGTCTCCGGCTTACATATACACATATACTAATTTGTTGTTTGTATTTGATTGAATAATAGTAATTGATCCTACTTTGAAATTTAACTTGTTTTTGAATTTGAAATTTAAAATAAGTGTCGGTGTTCAACTTTTATTTTTCTTCTGTTCTTACTTTCCCCTTTTCTGATCTACTCTTCTCTTCCTCTTTCTCTCTCTAAAGTAGTCTTTCTTAATTTGCGATTCTCTTTAATTTTTCTTTAAACATTAATAATTTTTTGTGATTTCATATTTTGTTATTGTGCAATTGAAATAATCTATATTATGATAGTCCAATTTCTTCAATAATTTGAATCAAAAGGTTTTTTTAGCAACAAATTGAAGGATATTGGAGCGCTATTGGAAAGTTCAGCAACAATTCGAAAGCTTCAGCAATAAATCAATGGTTTTCGTCAAAGAGTTCGGAGGTTTTATAGCATAATTCGAATATTTCAATAGCAAATCAATGGTTTTCACAAAGAAATTCGAAGGTTAACTGCAAAAACTTATCTAATGTGTTTGTTATGAAACTTAACTTGAACTTTGGTGCGATTATATTTTTCATTCAGTTGGTCCTCGTGATTTCAAGTTTTCTCTTCTTTTATTTTTTAGGGCTTTTTGTTGTTATTGATGTTGATTCATTTATGATTTGGTTTGACTTTACATGTGGCCTTTGTTTTCGTCTGGATTTTAACTCTGTGGTTTTCGTTGGGTTGAACTAATTTCACTATTGCAGTACAAACTTGTAGCCTCAATCCAACGCAAAGCCCCCAATAATGTTGACGCTTTGTGAGAACCCTAGCGATTTCAACTTAGCTCTAGTATCAACAACGCTATTAAAGATTACAAGACTATTCAGGTTTTTATTATAACAATCTTTTGTTTTTTAGCCTCTAATTTTTACCCAGCTTATGGGGCATTTTAGATGCTTCATACTAACAATGTATTTTTTTTTTCTTGTCTCTAACTTCATTTCACTTACACTAGTAATTTGGATTGCCAAATATGTTATTATTCATAAATTTTTATAATTTATTATTATTTTTTTTTTGGCTTGTGTAAAACCGATAAAGATTATTTTACTATGGTAAGCTTGTAATAATAAAATAAACTTTCATTTGTTTTTTGGATAAAAATAACAATTATCTGACAAAGGGAATGTGTTAGTAATAATCTCTTATCATATGTAGTGGCTATATGTAGTTTTCATTCTTAATTGACCTTAGAAAGATCGGTTAAGGGTTCAATCATTGACGTTGACGCATTAATGTTATACGAAACACCTATTAATGTATTTTATCATGATATCTAACTATTTAACCTTTGTAATTTTGGATGTTTTGGTGCCATTTTTATTTTACTGTTATGGGGTTGTTTTGAGGTTGAATTTGGTGTATTTTAATGGCTGTTTTGAGGCTGATTTGGTGCAATTTGGGGCTTTAATTGTTTCGGGCTAGTTTGGTTGCAATTTTGCTGGCTGATTTTCGAGTGTTTAGGGTGCTGCTATGGTGAAGTTTTGGTGCTATTTTTGTGGCAACTTTAGAGTTGTACTGAGGCTGTTTTGGTGGCAGTTTTGTGTTGTTTTCTGGTCATATAATTAGGTTGAGTGTGTTTTGTTGTCATATGGTCTGCAGACACTTGGAATATTAGAGAAGAAAGAGCAGTTACTAATGAAAAAGGTTGCTACATACAGAGGTAGAAAAGGCAAAAGAGTTCACAAGAGCAAGAAACAAACGGATCGAAGCTGATATTAACACTCCCAGGATTAATATCAACACTCCTCATTGTTAGTAGAATACATGAAATCTCACTGTTCACAGGAGGAGTGCCAATATTAATATGAGGAGTGTCAATATTATTTCCTGAAACAAACGTGATGTGTTTATACTGCACATCTCTTCTACTATTAGTTACATATATCTAACTAAATAAATGTTTGCACTCTTGGCTTCTTTAATTATTTGGTTGCTAGTTGTTCTTATGAATATTATGTTTTGCGTATCTTGCACTGAAAAAAAAATGTACTGATCATATTTTATGTTCATTATTTGCCCCCGTTTTATATTGGTTTTTGGCTCTAACGAGGCTCTTTTGAGCCTATTCTACTAACTTTGGTTCCTTTTAGTGCTTGTTGTTTCGGTTTGTCATTTATTGCAGGAATTTGATAATCTTGTGTTGATTTTCGCATTATCTTGGGCACTTGGTAAGTTAGTAGGAGTCTTGACCGCTTTGAGAAGGTATAAAGAAGCTAGGACATGATTTAGAAGCATTTGGGAAGCATAGAAGTCAAGTTTTGGAGCTTACAAGCGAAGTCGAAAGCCCGAAGGCCCCCGAATCAGTGTGCCCGGTCCCTATGCACTGTGCCTAGGACATCAGTTTACCACAGACCAACCAATGAATTGAATAACAATTAATTGACTAATTCTCTTGAATCTAGTCTCCTTCAAAACTCCTCTAATGGCTCTCGCTCACTTAGACTCGTTTTGCCCATTATTCCTGTGATCTAATTGTGGTAACCTTACCTCTCAGCATCGATTTCGACAATATCAAACTAACAATCAAATCTGGCCAGAATTTAATTGAAAGAAAAATAAATTGACAATAGGAATTCAGAAACATCAAGAATCATGTTAATTAATCATGAAACAAAGCAATGGAAACGATCCATATAATTAAAAACATAGAAATTAAATCAACAAAAGAAAACAAGACTAACAACATAATTAAAGACTAACAAATTAATTAAAAACAACTAAACTAATCAAGAACATAAAACTAAGGCACAAAACAAATAATAAAAAGTAAATCTAAAACTAAAAACAAAAAAACATAAACTAAAACAAAAACATAAACTAAAAACACGAATTAAAAGAATAACATAGAAAAGTTGAATGGAAAACCTGAATTATATTGAATTGAATGATTGAGTATATTCACAACCTAGAGAGAGAAAACTAGGGCTAGAAAACTAAATATATGATAATGAGTTCGTACAAGTGATTAGGAGTTAAAAGAGTTGTATACTAACGTCCAAAACAAGGGAAAACGCGTGGAAAAAGGCCTCGGAGCTGCCCGTCCGGGTCACCCAGGCAAAACGCCACCCACCCGGTCGCAAGGGGACCGACCCGGGGGAACTGTCAGGGGGTTTGGGGCTTCGTTTTCTTCGCTTGTTTTCTTCTAATTACTTCTTTAATGCTTCTTTAACACTCCTAATCCTTAGTATAGTTCCCCAAATTACTTTAAACTCTCCACTAACTCTTCAAATGCTCCAAAAGGCTCGGAATATAACGATAAATCATCAATTCCTGCAAAATCTTATAAAGAACACAAAAAGCACTCAAAATAGCAAAAGTTATTAGAAACGGCTCAAAAGAGCCACGTTAGAGCTAAAAATCACTCGGGATAGGGGGTAAAACATGCATAAAATATTAACTTATCAAACTCTCACGAGCCAAACCCTTGCTTGTCCTCAAGCAAACAACTAAACAAACAATGACTTCACCACTTTAACTTTGCAAAACACAATCAACTTAAGCAAAACCAACCCATCAAAATTCCTTAACCGCCATCCACTTAAATCAAAATCGTAAAGCCAACCATGCATGAAATAGAAGTAGATGACTAGAGTTTTTGGCCTTGTTTTCCCTTATTTCCGATTTTGTATATAATGTACTTCTTCCCTAGGTTTATGTACGTCATTATAATATTCCTAGAGCCTAGTTTTAGTTTAGTTTCTCTCTCTAAAAGTTACTTATGTGGAACTCATTCAATTCAATATAATTCAGGTTTTCTATTCAACTTATCTTTCTTATATTTTAATTCATGTTTTTTGTTTATGTTTTTGTTTTAGTTTATGTTTCTAGTTGTTAGTTTTAGTTTTAGTTTATGTTTCTAGTTGATAGTTTTAGTTTTAGTTTTTATTATTTGTTTTGTGCCCTAATTTCATGTTCTTAATTAGTTTAGTTCTTCTTGATTATTTTGTTAGTCTTTAATTATGTCGTTAGTTTTATTTTCTTTTATTGATTTAATTTCTATGTTTTTAGTTATGTATGAGTAGTTCCTTCTCTAGGGCTAGGTGATCCATGGATTGATTCAATTGCTTTGTTTCATGATTAATTGATATAAGTGTTGATGTTTCTGAATTCCTATTGTCAATTTATATTGCTTTCAGTTAAATTCTGGCCAGGTTTAATTGTTAGTTTGATATTGTCGAAATCGATGTCGAGAGATAAGATTACCACAAATAGATCACAGGGATAATAGTCAAAACGAGTCTAAGTGAGCGAGAGCCATTAGAGGAGTTTTGAAGGAGACTAGATTCGAGAGAATTAGTGAGCCTTGAAGTCAATAATTTTTCAATTAATTGTTATTCAATTCATTGGTTGGTCTGTAGTGAACCGATGTCCTAGGCCTAGTTTATTGTTATATTTTCGTGTTTGGTTTCTTCTTTAGTAGTAATTAGTCTATTAGTTAGAAACTAATTCAAAGGCCCTTTACAGCAAAATAGCTTTTTAGAGTTAGTAGAATTTCGTTGCATCCCTGTGGATTCGATCCCTACTTCCCTATCTACATTAGTTGGAGTTGTAGGTCATTTTTGTTGGGTATGTGACTGTCCCTTTCATGTACAAGAGTATATATAGGGGTACAATAGTGTAATACAAAGAAGGAAATAAGCTTACAATTACAGCCAAAGTCAAACTATAATATTGTACAACGTGATTGAAGGAGAAGATCATGTGATTGCATGATCATAAGGATTAGATTAAAATAATGGGATAGCATGATCATAGGAATTAGAATAATTTGTTTCTGTATTTAGGAGATACATGTGATTATGTCTTGATACACCCCCGCAAGATGGACAACTGATTGGACATGCCAATCCTAGACGTAACTTGTTGGAAGTGGGTACGTGGTAGTGGCTTTGTAAGAGAATCTGCCAGTTGATCATTACCAGAAACGTGAGTAACTTGAAGTTGACCCAATTGAACTTGTTCACGAACAAAATAAAAGTTTAGAGCTAGAGGCTTCATTCTTGAGTTAAAAACTGGATTAGAAGAGTAATGAGTAGCACTCAAATTGTCACAGTAAATGGTTGGTAAGGTAGCAGAGGCGATCCCAATCTCTTTTAGTAAGAATTTTAGCCAAAGAACTTCTGCAGTAGTTGCAGGGGGGGGGGGGGGGGGC
>PYUH01000239.1:720387-784245 GCA_016808085.1 Suaeda aralocaspica | reverse complement strand
CTATATAGTGAGGGGCTAGGCAATTTTCGTGGGGCTGTGGCCTGGTCCCTTTCATGTACCCCGAGTACTATATAGTCAGGGGACACTGGTGTCCATACAAAGACGGCTCACTCCGTTCCCAATTCCCGCCCCCAAGTCCCCCCCTATCCTCTTGTCCCGTGCTTGCGTGCGACGTCTGTGCTTGCATGCTCTCGGCGTCCGCTTCCCCTACTGGTGCTCGGCATGCTCTCGGACTTCCGAGCCTCCTTTTGTTTCTGTCTGTCGGAGATCCATGGATTGATGTTGGATACACCCCGCCGCAGGCCCCCTGCTATGGCCCTTGCCCCCCTCCCCTCCTCGCGCTCCCTTGTTGGCAGTAGGGGCGTGGTAGTGGCTTGTCCGCGACTTGAGTGCTATACCGCCCCCGTGGAGTGCCCCTTGCCGTGCCCCCCCCCTGCATCTGTTGCAGCCCAACCTCACCGTTTAGACGCTTACAGAGGCTTCTATGCTGCAGTTTCCCCCCTGGATTCGCCGCGTTATGCCTGTCGCCTCCCCCCTTGTCCCGTCCATGGTTGGATCACGGTCGCCAGCGCGCTCCCCCCCGACTTGTGTAGACTTGAGCCCACGCACTTTGCATTCGTTGCAGGGGGGGGGGGGGGGGGGGGGACACGGGATTCAGTTTCTGTTGAGGATCTTGCTAAAGTATGTTGCTTCTTTGAACTCCAAGAAAGTGGGTTGCAACCAAGGTAGACAATGTATCCAGTTATGGAGATGTAGTTATCGCCATCTCTGGCCCAATTGACATCAGTAAAGGCATGCAAATTTGGTGGTGAATCATGGTTTAGCATGATACCATGATGAGAGGTTCCTTTTACGTAACGTAGTAGCCTTTTTAAAGTAGACCAATGAACACCAGTAGGTTTATGCATATATTGCGATAATCTATTAATAGTGTATGCAATATTAGGACGAGTAAGAGATAGGTATTGAAGGCTACCGACTAATGCACAATATGGGGTAGGGTTGGATTATGGGGTACCATTGGTGAGAGTCAAGGGTGGGGAACAACCATGGGTGTATGCGTAGGTTTTGCATCCGTCATTTGTTTACGGTCTAGGAGATCAAGTATGTATTTTTGTTGACTTAGAAAAAAAACCATTGGGTTTGGTTATAATTTCAACACCAAAGAAGTAGGAAAAAGTACTTAAGTCCTTCAAGAGAAATCTATTAGCAAGGGTAGTTATAAATTTGTTTATGATATACATGTTTTATGTTGTGTTTTCCCTTATTTTCAGTTGATTTTCGTGCTAATTAGTTAAGATTGTGGCTTTTTTTTATTAAATATCGTCTTTTGATGTTAAGTTATGTTTTGGAACAGTTTTAGCGACTTTGGTAGACTCTAAGAGCTTTTTGCGGTTATTTTATGCTTCCTCGGTTATTACACGTGGTTTTCGGTTTGTTTTAAATGTTACAGGAGCGTAATAGGGAGTTATGAAGTCATTAGAAGTTAAAACGAGTCAAAATGTGCTTGTCTCGGGATGCGTGCCAAGTTACGAGAAGCTATGAATGAGATTTGAAGGAATCGAGCGAAGAATTCATGAAGATCATAAAAAAGTTGATTTCTTTAATAGATGCGGGCGCAGCCCTTAAACCCTCAGTGTTTTATGCACCCGCGGAATAGATCAAAAGCATTAGAATTCTCATAATAGAGCACTTGCGGGCGCAGCCTTCAAAGATGGTTTGTTCCCTGCGGGCGCAGGTGGCGAGTTTAAGGCTCCGTTTGGTTCTTCCGCGCGGTTTTTGCTCGTAGGTTTATTATAATTAAAACCCAATCCTTATATATACCCATTGTATTGGGTGCTCGACCCTAACTAATTTTCAGAGCATAATATTAGATTAGAATCCTAAAACACTTCTCTCTTTAGAATTTTAGAAGCACTTAGTTTGTTTTTGACAATTCGATTTCAATTTATGCAATTCAATCAATCTTTTGGTAATTCCTTTCCTTTTACTTTTCAATTCTCTTTAGTTTATGAATTTTAGTTTTTCAGTTTTTAGTTTAGTTTAATTAGTTTTGTTAATTTAGTTCTTAGTTTAATTTTATTAGTAATTAATTTAGATTTAATTCTAGTTTTATTTAATTCATGTTTATGGTTTTGTTATTTTATTATGTTTTTTTTTTAGTTTCTTTAGTTATGAGTGAGTAGTCTTTTTCTCTAGGACTAGAAGATCTATGATCATGTTGTGAATTTATTTTATATTCATTAATTAATTCTTGACTATTAGTTGAATTCCTATTATTGATTTCTATCGATTGCAATTAAATTTTGGCCAGATTTAGTTGTGAGTTAGGTAATTGTCAAAATCGAGGTCGAGAGGTAAGATTACCACAATTAGACCACTGAATAATAGGCAAAACAAATTTACGCGAGCGAGAGCTGGTAAAGGAGTTTTGAAGGAGTCTAAGTTCGAGAGAATTAGTGAGCCCTAGTTCAATGAATGTTGATGAATTGATTAATGAGCATTTTATGAGTTTGTTGATTGATCATAGTGAACCAACTGCCCTAGGTGTTTATTATTAGAGTTTAATTCGTCAATTTCCCGTCATTTCCTTAGTTTTAGTTATTGCTTTCTTAGTTTTAGTAGTTTTATTAGAACTTTGCACAAAGGCCCCTTACACAATTTAAACTTTTTAGAGCTAATAGAGTTTAATCTCTTCCCTGAGGATTCCCTAGCTATATTAGTTAGAGTTGTTCGGTATTTTTGAGAGGTGTACGATAGCCTTGTTCAAATTTTGGCGCCGTTGCCGGGGAGACAATTCTTAATTCTAATAGTCGGGTTTAAATTGTTCTTTTTGTTTTATTTCCTCACCTCAAGGAACTTTCACGTTCTTTGAGGTAGTTCTCATTTCTGCTTCGAGTTTCGAGTGTGTGCAGGTATTAGGTTGTATGTCGGTTTGGATTGATCCTGAACCAGAAAGATCATCGCATAAACGGAGTCGTAGAAGGAAGTGGAGATTTCGGAGAGTCATTCTTTCCGAACGGACACTGACTGATCTGACAATACTTTTTGCTGATTTGAATATTTCCAACAGTACTGATAAGGAAGAGATGGCAGAGGCACATTTCAACGAGAAAAACATACCATGGAATGATGCGCCACCACCCCCACCGCCACCACCAAGGTCTTTAAAAGACTATTGTTAGCCGAATTTTGCAACAATGGGAGGTGGTTATCGAGTTCCTGATACAAAGGCTCTGAATTTCGAATTGAAGCCAGCTTTGGTGAATATGGTCGAAAGGAATCAATTTGCTGGAACATTGAAGGAAGATCCGAATTTGCATTTGAATAACTCCATCAAGTACCGCAATACAATTAAGCAAGCCGGTGTGACTCAGGATCATATACGACATATGATGTTCCTATTCTCATTGAAGGACAAGGCTCGTTCTTGGTTAAATGGTCTAAACATGGATAATATCAATAGTTGGGACGAATTGGCTCTTGCTTTTCAAAGGAAGTACTATCCTCTAGAGAGAACTGCAACCCTTAGGAGTCAAATTACAAATTTCAACCAAGAAACCGATGAAACGCTTTAAATTACAATGCATGGGAGAGATTTAAGGAGTTGTTGAGAATGTGCCCTCATCATGGTCTTGAGAAGTGGTTCTTAGTGCAATATTTTTATAATGGTTTGGGTAATGAGAGTAGAAAACTACTTGATTCTTCTACTAGTGGTCGATTCATGAACCAAGAAGTCAATGCTGCATATGATTTGATTGAAGAGATTGCAATTCATAATTCTCAATTCGGTAATCCTAGAGGACATGCTAAGAGAGGAGGCAAACATGTGATAGATGACAAATATAAGAGTTTGGCTTCACAAATCAATGCAATTCATGAGAAGCTAGATAAGATCAACACACCAACATCCTCTAATCCAATGACGGTAGCTGCAATGGCTGCACTTAAGGGAGCTACTGATGTCTTCTGTGATTTATGCGGGTCTTTTGGGTATAATACTCAAACATGCCATAGTTCTATGGAGCAAGTATGTGCGTTCCAAGCTTACAAAAATAATTCATTCTCCAACACATGTAATCCGCGTTGGAAGGATCATCCATACTTTTGTTACAAGAATACTAGCAATGTTCAAAATCCGCAGCAGCAACATTTTGCACCACAACAACAACAAGTTCAACGATTTTCTCAATCTCAACCACTGGGTTTAGTAGGCCACCACCTCCAGCACCACTCCCAGCACCTCCACAGCCAACTAGCAATAAGTTTTCGAAACCAAAGAATATGATGATGTAGATGCAGAAAGCCATGGAAGCTATGCAGGCCCACAATCGACAATTGGAAACTCAAGTAGTACAAATTTCCCAATCATCAACTCAAAGGCAGCAAGGGTAACTTCCTCCTCAACCTGCTCTATCAAATGCTCCATCAACCAATCCACCTCATGATAATTGCAACTCTATTGCAACAAGGAGTGGTACTTACTATGAAGGTCCTAGAATGCATAATGATGATACTAACAATGTTGCAGATGGAATGAAGAGGACTAGTTCGGTTGTTATTGAAGACCTTGAATAAGCAGTTGTAGAAAAGGAGAATGAAGCCTCAAAGGAGAAAGAAGCACCAAATAAGCAAGCTCCAACAGCTGATTCAGTTACCGATACGATTCCTCCCTCAAAGGTGTCGTTGCCCTTTTCGAACAGGGTAACCAGGAGTAAGAACGATAATTACTTTTAAAAATTCCTTGAAATAGTTAAGAATTTGCAAGTTACTGTACCTTTTACTAATTTGATTACTCAAGTTCCTACTTACACTAAATTTTTGAAAGTATTTTCAGCAGGAAACATGAGTTGAATGTAAAAGAGACAGTTGCACTCACCGAGGAGTGCAGTGCGATCCTTCAAAATTAATCTCCTCCTAAGTTGAAGGATCCAGGTAGTTTTTCAATTCCATGCAATATAGGTCCTTTGTTTATTGATAAGGCACTATGTGATTTAGGAGCTAGTGTTAGTGTTATGCCTTTATCAATTTGCAGGAAGCTTGACATGGGAGAGTTAAAAGTTACTAATGTTACTTTGCAGATGGCAGATGTAAAATACCCTAAGGGTGTTTTAGAAGATGTACCTGTTAGAGTAGGAAAATTCTTTATTCTTGTTGATTTTGTTGTCTTGGATATTGATCGGGATGCTTACATCCCTATCATATTTGGTAGACCTTTCTTACATACTGCAAGTGCCATCATTGATGTTAAGTATGGAAGTTTAACCCTTTCTGTAGGAGATGATAAAGTAACATTTAATCTTAATAATGCAATGAAAAATACCATGATAGAGCAATAATGCTATAGGATCGATATTGTTAATGAGATTGTTTTGGATGACATGCCTCGATCCCTTAAAAAGGATCCTCCAGAGGCCCTTTTATGTTTGGATGCTGATGTAGGTGAAGGAGATTCGGAAATCGATGCCATAGCTCATGAATTGAATAGTGAGAAGATGACTCTAGAAGAAAGCCAAATGTATCATTCGTTGCCTCAAAAATCATGCTCTGTCAAGGAGGTAACACAAACTGAAATGAAACCCCTTCCCTCTAATTTGAAATATGCTTTTCTATATGATGATGAGATGTATCCAGTCATAGTTAGTTTTAAGCTTACTGATAGTCAACTCGAAAAGTTATTAACTGTTCTTAAAGCTCATAAAAAGGCTATTGGTTATACACTTGATGGTTTGACTGGAATAAGTCCTGATTTTTGCATGCATAGAATTCATCTAGAGGAAGGCCATAAGCCTTGTACAGAGGGACAAAAGAGACTTAACCCTAACATGCAGGAGGTGGTGAAAAAAGAGGTTCTCAAACTTCTTGATGCAGGTATCATCTATGCTGTGCCAGATTCCCAACCGGTAAGTCCAGTGCAGGTAGTCCCTAAGAAAGGAGGAACAACTGTTGTGCATAATGATAAAAAATGAACTTATCCCTACTAGAGTTGTTACAGGTTGGCGAATGTGCATTGATTACTGGAAATTAAATGTTGCCACTAAAAAGGATCATTTCCCTCTCCCCTTTATCGATCAAATGTTAGAAAGGCTAGCAATTAATAAATATTTTTGCTATCTAGATGGTTACTCTGGTTTCTTTCAAATACCTATCCATCCTGATGATCAATCAAAAACGACATTTACATGCCCTTATGGCACTTTTGCTTACCGTAGAATGCCCTTTAGCCTATGTAATGCACCTGCTACCTTTCAACAATGTATGATGGCTATATTTTCTGAGTTCATAGAGTCTAGCATGGATGATTTTAGTGTCTATGGTATTGATTTTGGATTCATGTTTGGCTAACTTGACTAAAGTGCTTAAAAGATGTGAACAGGTGAATTTGGTCCTCAATTGGGAGAAATGTCACTTTATGGTGACGGAAAGAATTATCCTAGGACATCTAGTCTCTGAAAGAGTTATTGAAGTAGATAAAGCTAAAAATTAAGTTATTGAACAATTACCTCCACCAGTAAGTGTAAAAGGCATTAAAAGTTTTCTAGGTCATGCAGGGTTTTACCGCCGATTTATTAAAGAATTTTCGAAAATTGCTAAACCCTTAACTCAATTGCTATTAAAAGACACCGAGTTTAAATTCACTAACGAATGCCTTGGATCTTTTAATTTGATCAAACAAGCACTGATCTCAACACCCATTATTCAATCACCTAATTAGGAATTGCCTTTTGATATTATGTGTGTTGCTAGTGACAATGATGTAGGTGCCATGTTAGGTCAAAGGAAAGATAAGATTTTGCATGCTATTTACTATGCTAGTAAGACTTTAGATCCAACTCAAATTAATTATGCAACTACTGAAAAAGAATTGCTCGCTATAGTATATGCTTTCGATAAATTTTGTTCTTATCTTATAGGTTCGAAAGTTATCATTTATACTGACCATGCAGCTCTAAAGTACTTACTTTAGGTGGATTTTACTCCTTCAAAAGTTTGATCCAGAAATACGTGATAAGAAAGGTGCACAAAATGTGGTAGCAAACCATCTATCTAGGATTCAGTATGAAAATGGGGAGATCTCAACCCCCATTGATGATTCTTTTCCTGATGATCATCACTTAGCTGTGAGCCTGTGATATCTAATACTCCATGGTTTGCTGATTATGCTAATTATGTAGTTGGAGAAGTCTTGCCTCCCGATCTTACTTATCAGCAATGAAAAAGGTTTTTACATGATGTTAGGCGTTATTTTTGGGATGACCCTAACTTTTTTCGTGAGTGTGCAAATGGCTTATATCGCAGGTGTGTACCAGATTGGGAAGTCTACGGAATTCTTTATCATTGCCACTTATCACCTTATGGAGGACGTGCTGGCCCACTAAAACGATGTTTAAGGTATTACAATTGGGTTTTTATTGGCCCACAATACTCAAGGATGCTAGAGATTTTGTCATGTCTTGTGATTCGTGCCAACGAACAAGTAATATCTCCAAAAGGCATGAAATGCCTCAAACAGGTATCTTAGAAGTTGAAATTTTTAATGTTTAGGGTATTGACTATATGGGTCCTTTTCCTTCTTCTAATGGTAATCGTTACATATTATTTGTTGTGGATTATGTTTCTAAGTGAGTGGAAGCAATTGCTACCCCCCATTGTGATTCTAACACCGTTTTGAGACTGTTTAAGCAGGTCATTTTTCCTAGGTTCGGAGTCGCTAGAGCTATCATCAGTGATGGGGGAACCCATTTCCATGAGAAAAGGCTAGATAAGCTGCTAGAGAAGTATGGTGTTTACCGCAGAACAGGATTTTCATATCATCCACAAATCAATGGTCAAGTGGAGTACTTCTCCATATAGATTGGTTTACGGAAAAGCATGTCATCTCCCAATAAAACTCGAATACAAAGCTTATTGGGAAATCACAGAACTAAACATGGATGCAAAGCTTATTGGGAAATCACATTTACTACAGTTGAATGAATTGGATGAATTTCAGCTAGGAGCATACGATAGTGCCAAAATCTATAAGGAAAAGACGAAAAGATGGCACGATAAATGAATCATAAAAAGGGAGTTTCAAGTTGGTGATAAAGTTTTATTGTTTAACTCAAGACTTCGATTATTCCCTGGAAAGCTGAAATCTAGATGGAGTGGTCCCTTTACGGTGATAAATGTGAGCAAATTCGGCTATATATGTTGAAGTTCAAAGCGAAAAAGGTGAAGTATTCAAGGTCAACGATCAAAGGTTAAAGCCATACTATGAAGGAGATGTCATCGGTTTGGTTGAAGTCCAACTCGATGATCCTAAAGCACCTTGATCACTAATGCAGCCATGGTCAAGCTAGTGACCTTAAGAGAGCGCTTCTTGGGAGGTAACCCGAGCTTTCTATACCTTTCATTCTCGTTTTGCGTGTTTTTCTTTGTTTTTGTGTGTTTTCGGTTTGTTTTCATAGTTTAGTTTAGGTTAGTTTAGTATAGCTTTTATTTTGAATTTTGAAGCCTAACTAAGGGTCTAAGTGTTGTCATGCTTAATTAGGGTAATTAAGGAGAGATTAGAAGTTAAAAACGTGCTTAAGCTTAATTAATAATAATAATATATAATATAATATGCTAATTAGGGAGAAAAAGAAGAAAACCAGCGAAAACTTGCTTCAGAAGTAACTTGCGGGCACAACCCTCAAACCCAGTCTCCTTTATGTGCCAGCATTTTAAAACAGAACTATCCACAATACCCTGCAGAAGACCCCTGCGGGCGCAGCTCACAATTTAGTTTTCTTCGTTGCGGGCGCAGGTGTAACCTGCGATACCCCGTCATCTCTTTTCTTTTCTTTTTTTTTTTCTCTTGCGTGGGGCCTTATCCCTTCTTTCCCGTTATCTTGTACACCCCCTTAATTATATTATTATCATTATATTATTATTATTATTATATTATTATTATTATTTTCTTATGTCTTTTAATCTCTTTTATTTTATATCTCACCTAATCTCTCTCCTCTAATCTATCTTCTTCTTCCTCCCTCTCACCATTAAAACCCCAAAACCTCTAACTTCAAACCCCTATAACTCACTCCATACTAGTCCAAATCACTCCAAATTTTGACATAACACTCCTCTCACTACTCTAAACAATCTCTTGGAGTCCAAATTCGAAGAAAATCAACGAATCACATCACCTAGAGTTTGAGATTTTTGAACTATTTTTGCTTGATTTTGGATTTTGTTCTTCAATTTTCTTGCAATTTCTTGCTCTATTATCATCTATTGAGGTATAACTTCCTTTATATCCATGTTTTATGAAGTTTTATGAAGTTTTCATGAATTCCTAATTTTTGGGAATTTTTATTACGAATTTAATTTTTAATTTTAAACTTGATTATTATTGCTTATGAGTGCTTAATTGTTATTTTTATGCTTCAATGTCATGTTTAGAATTGTTAATTATGAGTAATCGGAAGTTTTGTGCTATTTTGTGGAGCGAGATTTTCATGGAATTTTTTATGATTGTTGATGATTTTGTTGAGACTTAGTAGTGTTAACCAGTTAAAATCATGCTTAAAGTCTTTAGAATTTGTTCTTTTAAAGTATGAATTTGTAATAAGCTTTGATTCGCTGTTATTTAAATGTAAGTTTCATGATATTTTGCTCACCAAAATAGTGTTATGAATTGGGTTATATTGTTGCTACAATTGTTGTTGAATTATTTCCTGAAAAGATTTCCCTTTTTATTTTTCAAATTTACCCAAGGATCAAGGATGCATCGAAGATGTTATACATAGATCTAGGCATATAACCATCTGATATGTAAAAAATATATCAAAGTAATTTATTTCTTCATTGTATTGTTTGTTTATTTTTTCTTTTCATATGAATTTGTGAATCTGTATGTGTGTTTGCACATCGAATAAAGTTTATTGTACTATGTTGAATAAAGTTTGTTGAATTTTTTGAATTAAATTTCATCTAATTTTTTTTATATTTAATTTTTTTATGACAAATTGGTAACTTTAATAGTGCTTAGAGAACCACTATCGAAACACTAGCATTATGGTGCAAAGAGAGTCATCTTTAATAGCGGTTTTTAGAAGCGCTATTAAAGGATTATTTGGCTTTTAATAGAGCTTAGAACAATAGCGGTTATAAAACCGCTATTAAAGAGCATATTAACAGCTATCAAAAGAAGTTTTTGGCATAGTGAGTGTGGGATTGGATGGTGGGACTTGTAGGAGTATATTGTGAATGATTGGAGGGGTTGGTGGTAGGAGTGGGAGTATGTGATAGTTGATCATGCTGGATAGTTTGCGGGGAGGCATGTATGGTTAAGGTGCACCATTGGTCTAAATTTGGGATAGGGGGTGTAGAAGTAGAAGTGAGTTAATGGTATAAGTATTCATTTTCAACGAACCTAACATGTTTGGATGTAAAAAATTTGTTTATGGTAGGCTCAAGACAATAGTAGGCACTTTGACTTAATGAATGTCAAATAAATATGTATGGTTTTGATTTAGGTTCTATTTTATTGGTTGTATAAAGTCGTAGCCATGGACAGCAAAGACAGCCAAAGCATCGTAATTTTGAATAGTTTGGTGGTGTTTGGAATAATTTAAGATATGGGGATTCATATTGAAGCGTTGGAGTGAGAAGACGATTTATTAAATAAACAACGGTGGAAAAGGCTAATGGCCAATATGAAATAGTTATTTGTGCATGAGAGAGAAGTGTAAGGCCTGTTTCGGCAATATGAAGGTGTCATCGTTCAGCATAACCATCATGCTCAGGAGTGTGAGGTGGTGAAGTAAGATGGTTAATGCCATAAGACGTAAGGTATGGTGTCATTCTCTTGTATTCGCCTCCATTATCCGAATAAAACCGTCGAATAGGTCGCTCGAAATAATTTCAACTAGAGGTTTGAATTTTATAAAGATGGTAAGACTTTCTAATTTTTTTTTAATGGGTAAAACCATATGTATTTGGTGTAATGGTCAACAAAAATGATGTAATTTTTGTAATTATCATATAATATTAAGGGCATATCCAAACATCGGAAAAAATAATCAAGTGGTGCACTAGAGATGAGTGCGGATGTGGAGAAGGGAAGTTTATGGATTTTATTGCATTAACTTGAATTACAATTCAAAGATACGGAAGAAGGAATATTTAAATTTAAAATAGATACAAGCTTATTTATTATTGATAGAGAATGATGTCCTAAACGATGATGCCAATCATGAGTGGAAAGCTTGAGATTTGTGTGAACTTGAGGAGGTGAATGTTGGAGTTCGTACAAGCCAATCATAGATGGTGCTTGTAGTAGGATGGACCCCGTCAAAGGCTCCTTAATATTAAAAAGAAACGATAAGAATTCAATAGCAAGAATGAGATATTGATATAATTATTTCTAGAAATGGAAGGAACATAAAGAACATTAGTAAGAATAAATGTACGAGATGGTGTAAAGGCAGAAATAGAACCAGTGTGAGAAATATGAAGAGTTGAGCCATTGCCAATAACGAGCTCCTTAGTGCCTTCATAAGGAGTGTAGAAGGATAGGTTATTGAGATCATTGGTCACATGATGTGATGCCCCACTATGTAAGAGCCATGATGTGGTGGTGGGTATAATGTGTGGGGTAGGTGTGTTTTTGTTGGCGGAGGCGGGAAAGTAAGGTTTGGGTATTGTGACTGTCTAGTCGTCTTCCTAATAGTGAACTCATTTGTATCAATCAATGGGCTTTTAGTGAGGGGTGTGCACACTAAGGACTTTTGGCCATTGTAGAGATTAATTTAATGATAATCAGGGTGAAGACCCTAGTGAAGTAGGTGGTTTTGGGATTTAGTCCCCACCTATCGATGTTTTATTTCTCGCTTAAATATAACATTAAGAGCTAACTAAATTATTATTGGATATTCAAATGATTTTGGTATTAGTATAGCTCGGAGACTCATAATTGCCAATCTGTGTATAATTTTATTTTCAAAATGCTATATTATATTTTGCAACAAGATGGAGTATGAATTACCAGATTTTGTCTGACTTTGTGTTTTTGTATTTTTTTTTTTCCTTTGTTGTACTTGTGTTTCGCAGGTGAGTATGGGGAATTATGGTATAAATCGCTAAAGGGGAAGAGCTCACTTTAATTAATTCCTGTTATTTTAATTAGTAGTGTTGTAATTTGAGTTGAAGTGTGTTTATTTATATCTAGTGAGTTTTTTTTTTATTTTTTTTATTAATTGTAAGAACTGGTGGTTTAAAGATTTTTAACTAAGTTTGGTTTAATTTAGTTAAACTTGGTGAATTATTTTGGTTGAAATATTGGAGTTTATTTTAGTGTAAGGAAGGTAAGACTTTAGTTTATTTAGCCTTGCATTTATTTTTATAAATGTGGCGGTAATATCCCAACATCTATTATTACAATGGTTTACTTTAATAAAAATACGCATTTTCTACTAGTAGATTTTAGGGTGTTACAAAATGGTATTAGAGTCGGTTTGATAAAAATACATTTTTTTCTCCTTTATTGCATTAATTTATTTAGTAATAAAAAAAGGCGGTGCCTTTATAAGTCGTTAACTTGAAATAGGAGAAATAATTATGTGAGTTAGTAAATTCAAGTTGAATATATATTAAACATGAGTGGGGACACGTAAAGGGTTTATGTTTTTAATTGGATATACTCAATTGAGGTACTTACAATGTGTTTTCTTTTTGTTTTGTATGTTGTAGATGGTGATAATAAAGAACACGCCTCGCAAGCAACTCGCCAAAAGCAGGTGTATCCACCACGACCCACCCCTTATAGCACAATGATGATGATAGATGGGGAGTCTATTTCCGGTTACATTTCTAGGTTCAAGTTATGTATGGATAATTATCATGTGAATGTGATGAGAAGGCGTAGTGAAAATGACACTCCTGCTCGACAAGTCGATTGTCTCATTCGCACCTTACCATTAGAGGCTCCGTGGATAAACATTAAGCAGAAATTTTCTGACATTTTTCTAGGTGAACTTCCAAAATAAGCGAGATATGTGCACGAAGGGAAATGGTACCTCACTTTAGAACCCATAGAATTATTTTTGTTTGACGTATACATGAGGTGGAGGTATGAGAAGGAATTGAATTTCTGATGTATGATGAGAGTGTAGGCTCCTCTGAAGATACTATGGGCAATAATCCTGATGACCATACGCTTGTAGCTGATGATGATTTTGAGGATCTTGAGGAGAACCCCATAGAGTAGAGCGTAATTTCTTTTCTCCATTTTCTTGTCTAGTTTTTAGGGATTTAGGGGTGCTAGTATGACCATTTCACGATCATTTAATTTTTTTTTCTACGACTTTGTTATTTGTGTGATTTGTGTAAATGTTAATTTTGTTTGATTTTGTTTGTGTTATTCTTGACTTGAACACATGTACATATTATGCTTGTGAAGGATTTGATTTTATGTTAAATTGTAGCTACATGATGATTCAAGATTGTCAATGCAATTTTAATGCCAAACGTTTAGATTTTAAAGTTTAATTTCCTTTCTAAAATGACAAGCGTCACTTAGAATTTACCCATGTACATCAGATATTAGATTTTATACCTCGATCACGATTAGGTGAGTGGCTATAATATCTACTTTCGAATTTAGCCATTGCAGATTATTAGATGGCTAGTGAAGGGGGATATATGAGGGCTAGATCTAGTCGAAGTCGAAACACAAATGAGACTCCAAAGCAACTAACTGAAAGACTCAAAATTCTAGAGGATTTAACTCGTAATATAGGTATCATCTTACAAAACCAAGCAACAAACAGCAACAATGACGATCCTCAAGCCACTATGGTCAAGAAAATTTTCTACTCTCAAACCCCCTACCTATATAGGTTTAGAAGATCCTACCATTTGTGAAAATTGATTAACGAAATTAGATAACCTATTTACTGCTGTGGGAACACCTGAGGCATAGAAGGTGAACCAAGCAAAATTTTATCTCCATGAAGATGATGATGCATAGTGGGAAGCTGAAGGTGCAACAGTTAGGGCTTAACTTGACTTTAATTAGGATAAGTTCAAGAAGGTCATTTGTGACAAGTTTTACCCTGAGCATCTAAGACATCAAAAGTATGCCAAATTTAGCAACCTAGTTCAAGGGAGTATATCAGTGTAGGATTGTGCATGCAAGTTTAATGAGTTAGCCCGATTTGCACCCAACTTGGTTCCAACCGAGAAGGCTAGAGCTAAGAAGTATGAGGATGGGCTTAACTTTGATATTCTCCTAAGCATGGGAGGTGGAGGTTGTGCTACTTTTCAAGAGGCATAAGGAAAGGCATGCAACATCTATCGTGTAAGGAAGTGCAAGGAAGAAGTACGCAAAGGAAGAGAACTAGGGATGTTGGAAGTGACACCCAAATCCAGGTGGATAAGAGGTTTAGAAATACAATTGGAGGTGGATTTCAAGGAAATAGTCGAGGCTATAACAATCATGGTAATCTTTCTGAAAATCGAAGTGGCTTTCAAAACCAAGGAATGTCAAACAAATCAACCCTCTAAAAGTTATCGTTGCATGAAGTGCAACAAAAGTCACTTGGGTTGTAACACCCTGTGATTTCCTAATTTCCTCCTTTCAGTTTCCGGAAATATATTGTAAATAAAATAGAAAAATGATAATAACTTTCCTTCCTACTTAACTAGGAAAAATCAAAGTATTATTGCCACCGTGATAACGGCTAATACTTTTATTAAAGTACTACAGCGGAAGTCTTTTATTTCAAAACCAAATTAAAACACAAAGAACTCTCAAACCAAACTAAAATAAATATTTATTACAATTCAGAACCGCATTAACGGCCCTTCAAAACCAAATAAACTTTAAACTTCAAATATCTCAAAAGTCAACAATAAAGATAAATAACTAGCAAGTTCACACAAGCTAAGAAAACAACAAAGCAAGCGCTCATCACTCAATCCCAGCATAACTGACTATGCCCACCTGTACATGTAGCTTTCTCTATATTCTAGACGACTACTCGCCGTCGAAATGGGTCGTCATAGGGCCAAGTCAAAGACAAAGCCATGCACACAAAACACACACAATCAACAAAGCTGAATACATAAATACTAGAGACTATGCAAAACAAGATTGACAATAAAATAAAAGAATAAACAACACATATTTCTTACTATTGTCATCACTACATATATGTACATAGACTCATCACATTAAAAATTATTTATTATTTTTAAATCTTTGGATTTCGCATCGAACGGGTTTCCTTTCCTTAACAATCGCCCTACAGGGCACCAGCTTGGGAGAAACTCCAAGAAGGTATTACCTATGTCACATAAAGTGACGGAATTCTAACGCATTAAAAATATAAAGGAGTACAACTTCTTGTACCGCGATTAGAAGTTACAATAACTATACCCATAACTCTCCCCGTTTTTCATACTCAAGGTATATACATTCTAATAGTTTTGGTGCGAATCTTCTTTCACTTTACATGATTAACAGGTTAAACAATTGTCATGACTGACACAAAAATCACATAAAAGTATACATGGTAACAAGCAACACCATATTAATTATCTTGATTATAATGTGATTCTAAGATAAATTTTATGTGTCCTTTAGTTATTAAACCTTCCTTTACCACACATTAACTTTGAGTGGCTAACTATTTGCTCATTTACTTCTATAAAACATGTAAATAAATATTCACTAACTACATTTCTTGTTGATCAAGTAATTAATCAACTAAACTGATTTTCCTTCTTCTTTATTGACTACTTGTCAAAGCTTCCAAAATAATTAACATTCCAATTTTCAAGATGTAATAACAATACTATAAATACGGATTGTCATCTGATTAAAAAAAACATACTTTTCATACAATCATGCTAACATAACTTCTCATGCAAGTCATCTCAAGTCAACCAAGCATAACTTTGTTGTCTATAACACATAGCATGGAAATCAAACCAATTTATCATGAACTCTATTTACATAATTATATTGCCTTTAGTACTTACGTGCCTTGTGTTATAACGGTGATCCGCCACTACTTCTAGAATTCACTTAACTCGAATTCTCCAAGAGGGAGGAGGAAGAAGGGCCGGAGCGGTGGCTGTCGGTGGTGGCAGGGGCGAGCAGGCGGTGGCCGGCGTGTAGTGATGCTGGCGAGGGAGGTCCGGCAACAAAGAGGGGGTTTCAGAATTTTTTTTTCGAACTTGTTTTTCGAATTTTTTTAAAAATCCTAAATCACAAATCCTAATTTTAAATCTTACAATTCTGGTTTAATGGGGTATTTATATGCCCAAATTAGGTTTTGGTGAAGTTATATAAATACCCTTAATGCTTGAAATTACTTTTGTGCCCTTGTTTGAAAACAATTTAGGAACTTTGTTTTTTATTTTAATATTGCATCCAAACATCTTTTTTCAAACTTTTCCTTATATTTATTTCAAACCCCGTGAGTAGGAGCAATAAGTGGTTTGTTTTATGAACCTCAAACAATGAACAAACCTTTTTTTTTTTTTGACAAAGCGCAAGACTGAATGACGACAAGCGTCAGATAGTTAACAATTAATACAAACACAATGAACAAATCTCATGCCCAACCCCTTATTACTGTTGTCCTTAGTTTTCAATTTGTTCTCTTCCTTTTAAAAATTAGGCTAAGGGCTCGTTTGGCATCATTGTGGTTTTTAGTTTTCTTATTTATGAAGTATAAAGCCTTATGACATATTTTATAAAAAGTACAGAAAAAGGCTATTTATTAAAAATAACATGATTTTGAAATAAAAAAGTGGTTTATAAAAATTACAAATTAAACCACTTTTTCTGGTATCCTGTTTTTGGTTTTTGGTTTGTCAAAAAAAAAATTGAAAAATGAAAACAATAAAAAAACAAAATTATTCTTTAAAGAGAAAATATCAATAACAAGAACATCGAAAATTGATAGAATTGTATTAATGATACATATATATAGCAGCGATCTCCATGTGCTAGGTAGGTCTAAATTATTATAAAAAAAAGTAATAAAATAAAATTAAAAAATTTACAATAGTTGTTATCTTTTAACTATATGTAGAGACAAAGCCAAGAGGGGACCCTACAACCCAAAATTCTTCAAATTTGGCCCCTACGGTTTTTAATAAATGCATAATTATTGCAGCTTTTAACAACACATATTGTTATTCTTTGAATGGTAATGAAGGTTCATTCATATGCTACATTCTCATAACTCAAAAAGACCTTTTTTCGTTTATGCTTGTCTAATTATTTGTTATTTTTGTTTTTTAAAAGAGATGCAAGCCAATTAGATAGATAGTTGTGTAATTTTCTAAGGCCTTACTCTTTTGGATTGATGGAACTTCAATTTAATTTAATTCAACTCTATTCAATTTAGCTTAACT
Source organism: Suaeda aralocaspica (assembly GCA_016808085.1). NCBI lineage: Eukaryota > Viridiplantae > Streptophyta > Magnoliopsida > Caryophyllales > Amaranthaceae > Suaeda > Suaeda aralocaspica. Next base: position 766,848 of record PYUH01000239.1, on the reverse strand, counting down.
CTATTATAAATTATAACTTCAATTATTTAGCTCATCCTATTATTTAGGGGGTGTTTGGTATGAGAAGCATTAAGCTAATGGAAGGGAAACAAAATAGGGGGGAAAGGGTAATGGATAGTGTTACCATTACTAGTTGTTTGGTATTACTAATGTAACGTAAACGATTACCACAATTCCGTTTCCTATCGTTTGGTATAGAAAACTTGAAAAAATAATAGATTTTCTTTCATTTTTTTTGTTACGTTTGTTAATTACATCTAGTATACATTATTTTTTTTAACTTGAAAAAGGATCAAAAGCTTCAACACAGATTATGCAAATGTAATATGCTACTTCTTAAGAAGTTCAACAACATATTATAGCAAAATAAAGATAATAATGGTAGCAAACATTACAATTAATTGCAACACTAATAAAGTTTGCTCAATTCAAAAACTTCATATACCAACAACTCAAAAACACCATCTACTAACAACTCAAAAAAAAAAAAAAAAAAAATTTCATAAGGCAAAGGTAGTAGGAATGGAAGAGGTAGCATTACACAAAGAAGGCAATAGAAGTCAAGAAAAGAAGATGATCTTCTACTTCTTCTTGAGAAGGTCAATCACATATTGCTTTTTCATATTCGAAGGTGCTTGATAAAAGACACGAAGCTTGTGTTCCTCCGCCATTAAGATCGTAGCAACCTCCAAAGCTTCGGATGGAGAAATGCCATCCAAATTCATTACCTCATCCAAAAATTTGTTTTCTTTTTCATCCAACTTTTCCTCCCTTTCTTCGGCATTTGACCATGCGGTAGCCATAGTTCCAAGAATTCATGTTTATGTTTGCAAATATATTTTGGAAACTAGAGGAGATATTGTTGAGAGAATCAACCAAATCACTATCATCATTCTTGCATAAGGACTTAAGATTGTTATAAAATATTTGTTTTATAATGGACATACAAGGAGGAGTGTTATAAAATATTATTATTTTATGGATGTTCTTTATACCCCTTAGTATAATCTAGAACATTCTAGATACTATAGTTTACTCTATAGGAAACCCTCAATGCTTATATATATATATATATATATATATATATATATATATATATACACTTTGGTACTGAATAAGAAGGCAGATTTATTCTCTCCCACAAATACTCTCAATAAAACCCTATTTTCTATAATAGTTTTGAGCTTACAAATTTTTCTTTGCCTTTTCTTTTCTTTTTTCTTCCCCTTTCGTGCCTCCTTCACGAGAATCACTACTCCTATGAACTTCCATCGATAAAAGCTAATACGTCTCATGAATATCCAAGAAGTTGAAGAAACTTACAGTCAATGAGCATAAATCAAAATCTCATACAAAGCAGTAGAAAAAGCAGATAAAAAATTCTCAGACAGCATGAATTAGTCAACTCTGAATCTCAAAATCCCATTAATTTAACACCATTATTATTAAATCAAATTTTATCAATTCGACAAGTACAACAATACTTAGCTCTGATTGTCACGACGCTCAGTAAATATACAATCCATACTCAACAATACTCAATCCATTGAACTCACTTGATACCCAAATCTAACACCCTCAATTGCAATTGACTTTTTTCTGATACATTGAATTGCGGATTGAATTTGATACATACTTTACAATCCATACTTTCAATACATTGATTTGAGGGCGTACTTGATATATATCAAATATTAATACTCTCAATTAACGTGTATATATATTAAATAGTACATATATACTCTCATCTAAAGAATTAATACATTGAGAATTGAGGGCGTAAGATTTGGGTATCAAGTGAATTAAGTCAGCGTATCGATTCACTGTTACTTGAATTACGAATTCATGATCGATGTCCTATTTTGTATACATATTTTGATACCCAAATCTACCATCATTTGACAAACATGCAAGATAGTAGTAGCCTTCATCAAAAACTACTCTCATTGGTCTACTACATTTGCAGAGATGCTATGATAAGTTCATAACTAGGATAAGAATACATAAAAGATATGAATCAATGATAATGACACTGTGGCGGTGGGCGGTGAGTGGTACCAATCAGATTATCGGAAAAATGGCGAAAGAAAGGGCTTTAGAAAGGAGAAAGACTAATGTTGTAAAAAAAAAAAAGTAAAATAATAGATCACTACCCATATGTGAACACAAGTCAATTCCCCTGTTTTATACCACAGGTCAAGGTCCATTAATTGAATATGAAGTGGAAAGGTGGTCGGGACTGTTGTGGGAATATACAAAGGTGGGATTGTTGTTTTATATTTGTGAAAGCTCTGATTATTAGAAGTAATTTTTTTTTTTTTTCAAAAGGGATAATGTTCCCTTCTAAAGACATGCTTTTATTAATACGTAATATAAGTAGATTACAACACTCAAACTCTTAAACTTCCTAATACTTCAAAAATATTCAATGAGTTGCATTGTTCTTCAGAGTAATAGAGTATTTTAGCTTTCTCTTAAGTCAAATATTTTGCTACTCTTAGAGTATTATTCTCCCTTTCTTACTCTTATTTTCTAATATTGGGTATAGTTGTGTGTCCAACTCTCTTGACACTAAAACTATTTATAGAGCGAGGATTACATACATTGGATGCTCTTTTGTGAGTGACATCTCCACTATTACAATCTTTAGGCCCTCTACATATATAGTTTCTCATTTTACACATGCTTATATAATTCTTTGGCCCTAACTCATCGTTATGTTGTGCATGCTTTCATCTCCTTCATTGGATTCTCAATCGTAGTGGCCGGATTCTCTCTTCTTGTATCTCTTGTTCTTAGAATAGTTCTTTGAAATATATTGCAATTTAGTTCTCATCCCATGTTAAGAAGGTATCTAATAGGCATTCTTGTCCTTGCATTGACCTTCTCGAGATATTCATGGATTGATTCCCCAAATATATCATTTAAGAAATATTTTTGCAGATATCTTGTTACTAATACCATGGTAACTCCAACATGGAAAATAAGTAGCGCATATTCATTTTTTTTTTTTTTTTTCTGATGCTCTAATGCTTCATTAATTATTTGAGTAATATAGAAAAATCCTAAGGTCGTTGCCATGACTGGATATTTCACCTTCTTTTTGCCTTCTACACATGAATATTTGAAAAATTACATTTATTAAGATCAACTAATGGACTGGATAGCTTTTATCTTCGGCAATTTCAATGTTGGAACAATCAATATCTATTTGTGTGTGAGGACGGTTTTTTAGCCATAACACTTTCATATACCTTTCTAAATACATATTGTTGGAATTTGGAGGGTTGAGAGTAAAGATATCCACTTGGTTAAGGACGACCATAAAATCCATGGACCATTCCATACTTCTATGCTTTTAGATGCTCCTTAGCATACCCTGGATTTTTATCACTTATTTTAGGTGAATTTGGATGACTGGATATATTTTTATTGATCCAGCTCCTCAATCTCAACTGAACCTCATTTGCTTCCCTAAATATTATATATGTCGTAATACTTATAATTGAAAGCTACAACTTCAAAGTACTAGCTCTTGAAGTCATTAACTTTGATTTTTTTTTTAATTAGGATTCCTTGTAGATCATTTAAAAGATTTTGAATATTCTTAAGGAAAAATGGTTTAAATTATCCATTCTTTCGAGTGTTATATGTTAATAATCCAATCTTTGAGTTACTCTCAAATAATCCAACCTTTCACATGTTTTTGACAATTACGATCCTCACTTAAATTTTACCTACTAGAACCGGTAAAAATCAATTGCGGCAATTAATAATGTAATATATGGATGTTGACTTTGACTTATTGTTTCAACTCTATGATAATTCTTTGAGGCACTTTTTTCCCTCAATGTGTATATCTTCTCATCTTCATCGTTTTAATCTTCTCACCATGTAAAACATAAAACTCAAAAATAAATCCCTAATTAATTAGACATTTGGTACAATGGTTGACTTTGAATTAAGGGCGGTGGTGGAGTGAATTGATGGTGATTACATGGTATTTTTAGGGACGTGTTTGGAATTCTCTGACTACACCATTAAACAACATGAATTCTCAACAAACTTTAAGTGAAATTAGAGAATAAAACTCAATCTTAATCTATCAAATTTGGACATAAGTTTGACTAACAAATATGCTCCAAAAACCAAGGAAAAGCCGAAAATATATGATTTTTACAATTCCAATCAAAACACAATTAAACTAGGAATTTAACACCATATATATATTATTAAACCACAAAATAGACCTATTTTCATCACATAAATCTCATGAAAAAAGAAACATGTGTAACATGTTATAATATACACAAATTCAAGGAGAATAGCATAGCATATAACAATATCGAACAATTAGGTATTACTTACAAGCGATAATGGATTAACACATAATTCTAAATCTTGAGATCTTAAAATGAAAGCTAAAAATTTATAGCTTTATATTACACATACATCACATGAAATACAAGGCAAAAGATTATAGTCATAATTTGTACAAAACAATTCGGTTAGCTCACAATTCTCAATAAAAAAACCGTTCTAATTCTAAATTATTCTAAACAGAAATTATGCATCTATACTAGTGAAATCAATACTAAGGGATATTTCTAGTTACTTTGGAGAAGTGTGAAGAAAAGCGCACCATATAAGGCCAAAGAAACCGCAAATACGCTCCAAAAATCACTAGAAATATACCCAACTCTCTAACAAAAATATTGAGGATTTTTATGTGATTTTTAGTGGATTAATTTAGCAGTATCATGGCAGAAATATGAAGAGAATTTCGTGCAAAATGAAAAGGAGAAAAGGAGTTTAAGAGTTAGACAATTCAAGAGGTTTGAGGGGGTTAAGATGTGTAATTAAGTGTGATTGATGGAGCATTAAGAAGTGGGTTATAACATTCAAAATGGCATCCAAAGCAATCCATAACTTAATATGGATGGCCACCAAAGTTTCTATGTTGCAATTTCTTTTGGTCCGAAATTCCACTAAACTACTGCGCGCGCAAAACATAAAACTAATAACTTAACAAACTTGCACCAAGACGATTAAGCTTAAAAGTACTATAGAAACTTATTTTTAATATTCAAATATAAAAATAAAATAAATTTTAACTTAAGGTAAATTTTCTAAAATAAATATTTTAAATAAATAATCTATTAGAAATGTTATATAATATATGTGTTTAGTGGATGCCCATTATACCCTTATGTATGCTCTAGAATACTTCAGAGATTAGGGTTCATTTTACAAGGAACCCTTCTCTACATTGTATATATATCCCATTATAATTGAATAATAGATAGATTTATTCACCTCAACAAATACTCTCTACTAACACGTTATTTCTATAACACGTTATCAACACGAACCTCTACCAATCTCATAGGAGATTATTATTATTATTATTATTATTATTATTATTATTATTATTGTTATTATTATTATTATTATTAGTTTTCTTCCATTGTGGAGGTAAGCGAAGCTACTCTCTATGTATCTTCATTGGCCTACCATTATACTAAAGTTCTAATCTAAATATTAATATGTGTTATTGTGCTGATCTCCCACAATTAACAATTAGTACAATTAGTATTATGACTACATAATTTGTGTTTCATTGTTTGATTTATTTAAAACTTATTCAGATTTAGAATGCATGACACACACTATTATAATTATGCATCTCGTTGCATCAGAGAGTACCGTGTGCTGCTATTGTTTGAGAATCTTGTAAATTTTGATTACTCCATAGAGTATTTATATTTTTGTTATTGCATGATCTACTAATATGAATTGATTTGTCCATGATAATATCTTATATGGTAAGCCTACATGATAGTATTCATAGAGGTAAAATTGAAACTGTGAAACTGTAACATATAATGATAAGTCATTGATCATACCCCATCAATATTTAGCAGAAGCTGACCTACATCAATTAGTACATCGAGTGCATCGGTGATGTTACCAAATATTATGAAACTGACCTACATGAATTCATTGACATGTATACCCCGTAAACTGTGATGTTATTTCTTCATAGTTTGATTTTTTTTTAAGATTGATTTTCTTTTCGTACATATATTTGTATATCATAAGTCATATTTCAAACGAATGCAATTATATTGTATTTGATTGATATCATCCTACTAACGTGATTTATAAGCAATTTCGATCAATTTGTGTATATCAAGCCATATTTTAAGTGGATTTCAATTGGTACAATATAGAATATAGATAACCCTAAGCTACATAATCTCGGCTATAGAATATTATACATTTATACGACAAACTATATATATATATGAACGTATTGGTGGTGGTAGACAATTTGTTTGATGTCCTCTATTAACATACAGATTAGATAATAAAAATTAAATTGGACACTTAATATAATTAAGTAGATCAATATATTTTATGCGAAAGAATATATGTTTCCCATCTCAGTCAATTTATCCATAAGTTTATATTTATATATTGATTATATATCAATTATAAGTGTTCTACACCATATGTTGATCTAGATGTACAAATAGATCAAAATTAGACAAACATATACTGCTTTTAAGAACCAACAATTTTAAGAACCTTCTTTCTTTCTTTATTTTTTTTATTTGGCAAGTGATAATTGATAAGAGTAGAAACTAGTATGTTTTTTTTTTTTTTTTTTTTTTTTTTTTTTTTTTGNTATTTTTTTTTTAAGGATATGTATTTTTGGTTACAAAATGAACTTATCTTCTTCAAGAGACTAACTTCAATTAAATTAAATAATTTAATCATAATCCTTTGACACAAGATTGCTTAATGATGGATTAGTCAATGTATTTGGTAAATTTATATAGGAAGTTGAGTACTATAGAGTAGTTTGGCATAGTTACAAATCAAATCAAATATTTCCTATGAGATGTAGTGGTCAATGATATGATGAATACTAGAATATATACATGTTTTAATATAACAAAAAAATAATAATAATGAAAAAAATAAAAAAAATTTGACTACATATTTATGACAACACATTTAATATTTGTCGATGATTATTTACTTTGATAAATTGATGCGAAAAGATTTGGTTGAGTGGTAATGATAATTCTAGGAGACTCTTATGCTTTTCCTTGCAAACAAATATGTAATATAATAAGTAGTGTGCTATTAGTNTAAGTAGTGTGTTATTAGTACATTGCAAGCTAAAGTGTGGTATTGATTTTTATAGTCTCGTTTTTTCTTTTACCATTGATCTGTCTCAAGTACATGCGTTATAATAAGACGATATCATTTTCACATAATTATGTTATCGTGTAAGTTGATTATATTTTGATACAAATATCATCACAACTTTATTTAGTTATAAAATCTCAATGCATGATTGGATTCAATCTTTATCTTTAATGTTTTGAAGGCAGCAGCTTCATAGTTTTATGTTTTCCTTATGGGGAGTTTCACTCCGAGCTATGTAAATTTAGGTTTTTGTCTGTGTATATTCCTAAACTCATCGATTCAATTTCAGTTTGTTGTTTCCTTAATCATCAATTTATGAATCGTATATTGCTATGATTATTGAAGTTGGTATATTCTTATTGCCTTTANCAATAATATAAAAGATATTATCATGGCCTAAATAACCCATCGTCCATAAAATAACTATGTTCTATGTGCACAGTGTCATGTGAAAATAATATTCAAAGATTTTGAATAGTTGATATACTATCTTTTAGTGGACGTTCTTGATTACGAACTATGTGCATGGATGAGTATAGATGGTACATAAATAACTAGACTTACTCATTTCTTAGAAATGAATGAGAAATTGCATAAATGTTGGCATAAGATGATGAACTTGTTAGCATGATATTTACCTTAATATAATTCATGAAAAGTTCATAAGAAGGAACTACAAACATGCATACATAATAAACTGTTACCAAGGAAAAGTTTTATGAGTTTAAGAAGTTGATAAGTATGACATTGTGAGCAACTAAGTTGAAAAAGTATCCGTTATGCCCATATATTTGAAGATTTTCAATATAAAGATTGAACATTTAGGCAAGAATAACATGTAAGAGTTTATCAGAATAATAATTCAATTTGCTTGATACATGCATTGCCAAAAGAATTTATAGCTTAAGAGATACTTCGTATATGGTTGTATGAGATATAAATATTGTTGGATTAATTTCATGCCCCCATATGCAAGGATTAGAGGGGAGCTAGATAGTATTTTTTCCATGAACTGTAAAATACATTGACGGACAGTTTGATACATATAATGATTTATTTAATAGAGGTGGCCATATAATAATTAAATATACTAAATGATATCATCCTGAAGATGGATATGGATGAATGTCATTAATTATATACCACTCATATGTGTTATAATTAAAATATATGTCCTAGAAGGACAATGTGATTTACTAATTAATGAATATAGAGCACACCTGAAGCGTGGTAGACAATTGAGTTCTTAAGATAAGCGTGGTAAAATTAATATGTACCAAGATTATAAGAATAATCCAGAAGAGTATAAAATGTACAACACAAACAGCATGTATCATGATAATAATCAATGCTCTAGCAGAGTGTGAATGATTATTGGATAAAGTATTAGTCTTGCCAAGTATAGAAAGAAACACATGTTAGTGTTTTTATATCACATCATATTAATGTTCATGGCTATGCCTGAAGTATGTATAATAAAAGTGATCACTAGTGTTTGAAAACTGACCAGAATTTAGAAAAATATTTAGATGTGATAATTAATTAGGCCATCCGGATTTAATGTATAATCACCCGTAACGGAAACCTGAAGTTTTAATTTGATATGAAATAATGTGTTGACGCCCTCTCATGTTAGATATGTGAAATGTTTTGAATGGCAAGACATAATTAATGAACATTGATATTGAACTATATTTGGATTGTGATTTTTAAGAAAATTTCAAGGAAAAGAAAAGGTTATTTTTGAACAACTTTAGATATAGATATGTAATGGGTGACCAGAAGTTCATTAAAATAGCTTACATGTTGTTCCATATTATGGGACTAAAGGCTTACCAAATCATCTTGACACTTTGAGTAAGTTTAACTTATTATCAAAGTCATTGGCAATAAAAAAAAATCACCATTGAGTGGAGTTACATGCGTATAAGTTAAGTTACGATTATGTTTATATAACAATCATTTTTATTGGGGCTGTTGAATGTCAGCACATAAGAATAAACCAATAACTGCACAATAATTGTCTCCCCATTGTTATTAATCTTTAGAAGAGAACATTTGTGATGAGTTTATAAACACATGTGGCGATGTACATCATAAGTTAGAGAAGAGATGGTTTTCATTGATTGTTCTCCAGAAGAGACAAATAGTTTGTTGAATATATCTCTTCTAAGCGATGAAATTTGTTAAAATATAAATATATATATATATATATATATATATATATATATATATATCATCTATTGGATGAAATATTTTTGCACATGAAATTATATACTAAGTTGGTTAAGAATATAATGCCCCTATATTTAAAATTTTTACCAACTTAGGGGGAGAAGAATTGGGATAAGTTGGCAAAATTACTAAATTATAAAGTGATGATCCCTGTAATGACTATTTGAGATATTATTGCAACTTTTGTCTATATATTATCTAGATATGTTGCACATCTATGGTTTGATTTGTATTCAGTTATTTCTCATGCTACATAGAGTTGAAGATACATTTTGGTCATAATATGTGTATACATTGAGATAAATCTTGCCAACAATATTTGAATCACTACACCTGAAGTGTAGTTTATACGATCGGTTCCTAAATAAATATGTAATATATGGCAAGAAAGTGCAGTTGACACTATTGAAAGTGTAGCGGTATATTAATACCATAATGTATGCCCCGGAAGTGGTATAGATATCTGAATTATAATAGATGGCCTATGATATAAGAACTTAGATGTTATAATCGACTGATGGTACCGATGGAAAATGTACTCAGATATCATTGCAAAATAGTATGTAAATTACATATTGAAAAATGTGATACCGGTATATGATGGAACCGATGGATTATATGCATATGCAAAAGTAGTGGATTTGAAAATAGGGATATGAAATAAAAGTCNTGGATCTGAAATAAAAGTCCACTTTTATGTCGACATATTGACAATGATCAAAGATTATCATGGACTTGAAGTTCAGTTGAAGGTGAATAATGATGATCATTAAGGACCAGAAGTCCAACAACAAATTTTTGAAATTCACACTGTACAGTGTCTTGCATTTTTGAGTCTTACATTTATGTGCATGTGTGAGTCGTAGATAAACACATTATCCATTACATGTGTAGATAGTAGTTAGATGCGTCACTCATCATATACACGTTTTATGTTTAATATTTTATTAATATACTTTTTACATCTCATCATTTACATGCACTAATTCTATACAATAATTGTAATGTATGTGAAATTTGGTACATAATATAGTAAGTTGTGTTTACACTTTGCAATAATATGAAGAATTACATGAAAAAAATTATACTCCAATGAGGATATATTTTTGATAAATTATACATATGAAGGCGTTTTAACAACATGTTATGAATCATGTATAAAAGTTCCATAAGAATTTATATGACATATTCAAACATCAAGTCCTTCAGATTATTTATTTAGAATACAAAACTCTCATAATTGATGACTAGATTGTCAACACTCAACTTGAAGTTTGAGCATGTGAGAGATAATCAGAATCTTATGTTCATTGGAGAACTTTGATATTATAAGGAAATCCTGTTATGGTCCAGAAGAACTATAAACAACGAATTACTTAAATGTAATTACTAATCTACATAAGATTAGACAATGATGTTGAAAATCTCACAAGTTGCTATAAATTATGATCAATGTGTAATTATCAATAGCTATTTTATATAACTTTCAGAAGAAGGCATAAATTTATTATTTATGGCAACTTGACAAATATGAAGTAATGATAAACACAACATATGTTATTTTCAAGAGTATAGAGAAATGAATATGTCTCATATTGAAGATTGAAGTCCAATTAGGAAGGATCAACTACCAAGGAGTTGATTTTATTCTACTTCAAGTGCAAAGCTACTACCAAAAACGTCGGATTCATTATTCAGGAAGATCTCAAGCTATGCATCCATCAGGGGGAGAAGATACGCGTTGCACTCTTTTTTCCTTAACCATGGTTTTGTCCCACATTGGGTTTTCCTGGAAAGGCTTTTAATGAGGCAACATCCTAAGGCGTATCTCGAAAGTGTTGTACTCTTTTTTCCTCTACTTGGTTTTTGTCCCATAAGGTTTTTCCTATTAAGGTTTTAACGAGGCACACTATTTGATAATGGTCATCCAAGGGGGAATGTTATATAATATATGTGTTTAGTGGATGCCCATTATACCCTTATGTATGCTCTAGAATATTCCAGAGACTAGGGTTCACTTTACAAGGAACCCTTCTCTACATTGTATATATATATCCCATTATAATTTAATAATAGATAGATTTGTTCACCTCCACAAATACTCTCTACTGACACGTTATTTCTATAACAAGAAAAATATTTTTCCCCTCAAACAATCTTTTTCCAAAATTTTGGGGTGTTACAACCTCCCTTACTCACAAAAAGTTTTGCCCTCAAAACTTGCAAACAAAGACAACAAAAAAAAAAAAAAAAAAACACAGTAACAAAAGGAGAAGAAAACAAGAAAAATTATTAGCTTATTACGTGATTCGAGCAACTCAGGGTATTTGAGTCTCATTGATTTCTTGGTTTCCCAGGCTATATCTTTAATTTTCTAGCTTCTCTAAAGCACCTTTACTAGCGGTACTACCTTCCGTTGAAGAGTTTGATTTTGTTAATCCAAAATTTGAATTGGGAGCTCCTAAAAGGTCAATTTAGGTTCCACCTAAACAGTTACTACAAGAATCACCTGAGAAGGATCACTACAATATCTCCGTAGCTGTGACACATGGAATACATCATGAACCTTCGATAGTTCCAAAGGTAACGCCAACTGATTAGCAACTTGTCTGATACTCTCAAGGATCTCATAGGGACCCACGTACATCGGGCCGAGCTTTCCTTTCTCACCAAAGCGTATTACCCCTTTCATAGAAGATGCTTTCACCAACAAATTGTCCCTTATTTAATAAACAATAGGTTTCTGTTGAAGATCAGCATGAGATTCCTGCATATCCTGAGCAGTTTTCAAGTTAGCCCGAATCACCCTTACCTTTTCAAAAATATCTTGTATCATTTCTGGCCCCAATATCAATGAGTCACTGATTTCCATGATAGTCTAACATTGAAGCTCCTCTAAGCATTAATTTCCATTAGTGGTTGAAAAACTTCTTGATTAATGGAAATTGATGCTCATAGGATAATGGAAATTGATAAATGGAAATTGATGGAAATTGATTAATGGAAATTGATTAATTTCCAATATCTAAGTGAAGGATCTTTTGAAATTAGATGATATGTAAGCCAAATTAGAGATAGGATGACAATACAATTAAATATGGTCAGATTGATGTTGAGCTAGTCATGTCTTATTAGTTCTAAAGCATATAGAATATCTATTATATCTTCCGAAGGGCTAAGGCTTTGATTAATTATATATTGTTGCATATAAAGAAATTCCACAAAAAGCCTACTACATTATCTGTTATATGGATTTCTATGCAAAAATTTTTCAGAAGGATGTGATGGAAGATTAATCATTGAGCCAAGATCACATAAACCGTCATTTGAAATAAAGGAAAATAAACTCATTAGTCTGTCAAGCTAATGACAATATGGGCACTAAATTGTGTTAACTGAACAAAGCCTTTAATTTCACTGGCTTTGGAAATTCAATCAAGGTTTTCGGGATCAATTAAGAAAACACTCAATTAAGTCGAATACGTGATCGATTCCGAGGGGGCAATCTGTAGGCATGTAATTATGCAAAGTCAAGTAATTGTCAAATGTTGACAATTTTATGCAAAGTCAAATTCTCAAATTGTCATACCTAAAGTTAAATGTTGACTTTTGGTCAGAAAAATCATAATTAGTTTGGGCTTATTAAAACTGCTTTGAACTAATTGAAGTATTTATTCATTTGGGTTTTGGTCCGAATTAATTAAATGTTATAGGTTCATTTTAATCAAAATATAATTAGTTTATCATTTAAAGGATGACGTCCATGAAGGTGTGAAGCCAATTAAGGGAATCCCAAAATCTAGAATTGCTCTATTAATAGAGCCCTCTCCTTTTTTTATTTTTTTTTATTTAAACCCCTTATATTCTCCACATACTGACATTTTCTAGATACATCAATAATATTACATGTATTCTCTGAAGAAATAATCAGATGAAAATCCTAAAGTCATTCATTTGAAGAAATACAAGACTACTCAAGAATCCCAAGTTTTCTCAAGAGAACTCATTCAAGTCAAAATTTGTAAGCACAAATTTTATATTTTGCAAAATAATGAGCAAATGAAACTAATTTAACGAATGATAATTTTTATTAATATCTAATTTATCTCAACTGATTCGATTTTCACAAAATTTAAATGTAGACAACTTGATTTGCTAACATCAAGATTGAATTGATTTCTTGGAAGAGATTTGCTGGGGCGTGTTCTTGATCCTAGATTTGAACATGAAGTTTTGGTTTGATTTCCTTTGAAAAGATCTAATCTAAGGCCTTGATTTCTAGAAATAGGACGGCACAATTTAGAGTGCTTGTTATAGTATCCCGCATTTTTATGTACTTTATAAATTAAATTAGTATACAGTACATTTTTAGTATTTCTGAAAAAAGAATAAATTAATTAAATAAAATTAAAGAGTTTAGATATTTATTTCAAGAATTTTTTATTTTATATAGTATTTAGCATTTTAATAATTATTGAGGAGTCTTTAAAGTTTTTAAATCGGGATTTATAAAGTTTTCTTTAATTGTTTTAAAACAAGAGCACAGAGGTATTTCCTTTATTAAGGTTATAAAAGAAATTTCATAAATCTGATTTTGGGTCTATAAATACCTCCTTATGTCATGAAAAATCAGAATTTTAATTACTCATTAAGTTTCTTGAGCCTCAAATAAAAATAGAGCAAAAGAAAAAAAAAATACAAACACAAAACCTAACCCTAAACTTGTTCGCCCCCTAATCGGCACCCTCCCACCAGCTCATGCTAGCCACTAGTCCTACCGCCAGCCAGCAGCCGGCTGGCACCACCCTCCTACCTCCTTTTTGTGGTTTTTCGGCCTTGTTATTAATAGAAGAAAAAAACGTCTCCTTCCCTTTTCAATTTATAATTTAATGTTCAAATCATGTTTTGTAATTATGTTAAGCATGTTTTTATTGATTAGAACCGTGTTTTAATTAATAGAAGTATAAATCTGAAATTATGATCATGATCTATTTTAAGGTTTTAAAAGTTTCATGAATTCATATGTTTTGTGTTTTTAATTTTCTAAACTAGATTGTTGCCCGGGCGCTACCCTGAGTATTGAATATGGACATTGCTACTAATCTTTCTTATTTTTTTAAGGAGAAGTAATAATTGGACACAATTTTATTATGTTGGTTATGAGGCCTAAACGTAATATATTGAGCTTTAAGAATTTTTATTACCACATATATTTCAATAATTTATGGGTAGCTTAGCGGTAAAACTTGTTGACAACATAATGAACCCTAGTTTGATTACTCTTGAGCTCATTCTTGCTGAAGGAGGAGCACAAACAACGCCAACATGGACGTGCCACATCGTGGATTATCAGGAGGCGCCTTGCATTTTAGTATATAGTAGTTAATTGCCATAATATGATTATAGACTGTTGTTATGATTTATGATCAATTTATGTAGTTTAGATGTTTTTAAAAGGGTTTTGAGGGTTTTTATATTGCCAGAAAATTATTAAAATAGTGACAAGTTTTAGTTAGGTGTTTTTGTGAATAACTACCTAGGTTTTTTGAAAAATTATACAACTATCTATATATTACAATTTTTTTTGGTACCACTACCTTCAAACTTATTTCATCCAAACTGTCTTTAGGTTTTACATTTTTCCGACTGATTTTTGTCAGAAAAGTCAAAAATAGCCTTGGGTTTTTATGAAAAAATGAAAATATCCTTAGGTTCATCTTCTTCTCCGTCCTCCTTCAATTATGCATTCATTCCTCTAAGCTTCATCAAATTTCATTCTACTAATTCTAAAAAATCACTTTGCCGTAAAGGGCCTTTGAATATTGGGATTTGACTAAAAATTTGACTAGTACTAGGAATGAATTAATTAAGAAGAGAAATCTATAACTAAGCCTAGGACACCGGTTCACCGTAGATCAACAAGTGAATTGCACACACAATTAATTAACAGATTATTAATTTCCTTGAATTAAGGTTCACTAATTCTCTCGAATATAGTCTCCTTCAAAACTCCTCTAATGGCTCTCGCTCACTTAGACTCGTTTTGCCTATTGTCCCTATGATCTAATTGTGGTAACCTTACCTCTCGGTATCGATTTCAACAATATCAAACTAACAATTAAACCTGGCCAGTATTTAACTGAAAGCAATATAAATTGACAACAGGAATTCAAGAACATAATAAGCAAACTAACAATTAAAAAGAAAACATCAAGAACGATCCATAGATCCCCTAGTCCTAGAAAGGAAACTACCCACACATGATTAAACTAATAAATTAACAATAATTATAAAACTAAATCTAAACATGAAAATACTAAAACTAAAAGCAGTCATCAACAACGGTAGATGAAGGTTGATCAACAAAGGGTAATAACTCTACAAAAAAAATGTTATTTGTTATGCAATTTCCAATAATCATCAATAAAACGGGCTATTAAACACATGTAGCTTAAGTTTTGACAAGATGTCTATGTATCGGTAGTAAGACAAATGCGAGGAGAACACTTACTAACATTTTTTTTACCGTTTTGTTTTCTTCTTGGTATGCATGAAGACAATCTCTAGCTACTATAAAACGAGAGAGAATAATGAAATGAGGTTGTGCAACAGACATAATCTAAACCATTCACGATCACAAAACCTAAATGGCAACTCATCCATAATTATCATCTTAGCAAATGCTTTCCTACTCTCTTCTTGTTTATATTTCCAAATTTCTAGTTTCCCTTTTTTTCCTCCAACTACATTTTCAGATACAGTATCATCCCCCACGACTTCTTGACTTTGAGTATTTTGGAAAGAAAGGAGTCTTTGTCTTTTGTGAATGTTAGGAGGGTATTCCTTGCATCTATCTAAGTGATTTTTCGTAACTCTTGTACCACTTTTGGGGTCACCACAAACATCATTCTTACAATAATTACATTTTGTTCTTTTATCACCATCTATAATAAATGACTCAAAATGGCCCCAAACCCAAGTCCTCTTTTTCTTACCTTCACTTTGTGTTCCTTCAACATCCATATTAGTCTTGTGACTTGCTTCGAGTTGTTCTTGAGCAGTAGTCTCTCTTCCTTGCTCTTGAGATTTAACACCATCATGAGCATTCGAACTAACAAGATCATCACTCATGGGGGTTCCACTTTCAGCAGTAGTGTAATCCATAAACCTTTAAACAACAATCACATTAAAGAACTATCAGATTACAAGCTTAAACAAATTGGCATAATGTCAAAATAACAAGCTTAAACTGTCATGTGAAAGAAAAACAGCAAAAATACAAATAACAACAAAGCAACACAAATTAACTCAATAATTCAGTTAAGCCCCCAAAAAGTTCCCCCTTTTTTTATAGCTCAAAACTAGCCCAAGTTATTAGTCCTAGCTTAACTAACCTATATTTGATATGCAGTAAATTGCTACTTCAATTAAGCATTTAAGCCCACAAGATTATAAGAAGAATGACAGGGTGTATATTCTGATCAAGTGATCGTCACTTGATAAACAAACACATTATGTTAATTACGTCACTTACTATTATCCCTCCATACATTTGAAAAAATAAATACCAAAAAAGTGAACACAAAAATTTGAAAAACAAGAAAAAAAACGACAAATAAAAGAAAACGAAAACAAGCTACCAAACGAAAACACAATAAGATCGAATTCAACACATGAAAAAATTAATGTAGAATACCAAAAAATAATTCCAAAAAAATAAATTCAAAAAAACGGACACAAAAATAAAAACAAGTTAAACAGACAAAAACAGAATCAGATCGAATTCAAAAAACAGAAAAATTAACCAATTAATTAAGACTAACTACTAATAACAAAAATAAAATAAAATAAAACAAAACAACGAAACAAAGAAATTATAACTTACAGGATTTGACAGATTGGGTTGAGAGTTGAGAGGATGAGAGTTGAAAGTTGAGAGTTGAGAAGATGCGAGAGTTGAGAAGCGGCAAGAATTGAGAATTGAGAAGTGGCGAGACCGCTAGAGTCGAGAGGATGAGAGTTGAACTGTTGAGACTTGAGAGGCGAGAGTGAGTTAGGGATTTAGGGTTATTTTGATAGAATCAAAGTTTCTTGAAGAAAGGCCCAAAGGCCCCAAACATTTTAGATAAATAGAATTTTAAAAATGTATATTATATTAGTGAAGCATTAATCAAATTATTGGATAAGAAATATCCTGAATTATTTCGGATTATCGGGTATTCGAATATACGATATCTGTTATCCGAAAATAATAACGAAAAGCAAATATCCGAAAATAGGAAAAACGTTATCTGTATACGCTATCTGTCTTTTCAGATCAGATATCTGCAGATCCGAGATTGAAATTCAGACCAGTTTCTGAAAAATCGGATCAAATGAGAATCAAAATTTTGGATTTTCGGATTTTCTGATAATTTTGCTCAGCCCTAGTGCTGTATGTAATCCCTCAACAATTGTAAGTATATCATCTCTCAACTTTTCTCCATGTCTTACTACCATAGATTTTAGGGACAAATAAATATGTGAGAGCAAATAAAAATTATTATGTCCTTACACCAATGGGACCTGCACTTACATCTACTTTAGTACATTAAAATTTGACGGTAAAGGCAACTTATTATGTGCTCCCAAGAGTATATATTGCAATATACTCTCGGGCGCGTGTCCTACGCATCAACTCTCAAATTCAATCTGCAGTTTACATTAGCGTAATATTTATTTTTTAGAGTGCAATATTCATTTTTAAGAGTCTAATATTTATTTTTCGCAAAGTAATATTTTAAGTTGTACATTCAATACTGATTGTTTAAAAGCTACTTATTTCGAATACTATAGATCAAATGCAGTTAAAAAAGAAGTTTATGATCATAGTTGAACATGAATATCTATAATTAAATTCATAATTTTTTTTGATTATTCATTCTCTTTATGAATCTTTTTAAGTTTGTTCTAATATTGAATGTTCAATAGTAATTTTCAATACCAAAATATATTTTTTTAACACTAAAGATCCATTTTCTAATACATATTATTCACATCATAATGAGTAAAATTGTCAAAAATCTCAATTTGTAATATTCAATTTTCATTGTGTAATATGCATTTTTGAATATATAATATTCACTTTTTTTCAACTTCCACCTGCATGCAAGCTCTGTTTTCATTGTGTAACATTTGTTTTTTAACGTGTAGTATTTATTTTTTGAATGTGTGATATTCATTTATAATTATGTAATATTTGTTATCCTTGTTCATCTTCCATTTGCATGTATTCTTGTTTACTAGGTTTTACCTAAAAAAATTAAAAACATAAAAACGTGAAATTTAATATTCATATGCAATAGGGTTCATTCTACGCTACCAAAAATAAATAACACATCCCAAATTTTAAATTAAATGAGAATTCATTTAGCGTTTGTAAACTAATATTGGTTTCAAATAAGTAAATATCACATTACAAAAAATGAATATTTCCTTTTTAATAATGAATTTACAAAGCAATATTCAAATTTCATACGATTATATTCATTACAAAGAAAATATTATTAGATTCTGAGAAATGAATATTACATTCTGAAAAATAAATATTACATATCAAAAAACAAATATTACAATCTGAGAATAAAATAATACGGAGTATTAAGTTTTTTAATGATCTATTAAGAAACAATCACTTTCAGTAAAATATTCCCTAATTAAAAGTGGAGATGAAGTCGGTATCGTAAATATTCACTTATATAAGTTTAATATTCAAATTTTTTTTAAAAAGAAAGAAAAAACATATCATACCTTCTTATTGATAAAGTTTGTTAATTTTGCTTGAAATTAACTTTGACTTTGAAGTTTTTCATCAATTTTTGATTATATTATCAACTAATAATCTTTCATTGATGAAGATTTGAAGCTTTGTTATAGAAATTTGACTAGGTTAGATAAGAGAGAAAGTGAAAAATAGAGGAGAGAGAAAGTGGGAAATAGAGGAGAGAAAAAATTGGGCAAGTAAAATGAATTGGAAGAAATAGCAGCAAAAAAGAGTATATATAACCTAGTTATAGGGAGTATATTTGGGAATATGCTAATGAGAGTATTGTATAACAATTGAAAGTGTTTCAATTTTTTGAAATAATGGACCAAAAGCCCAAAGATACAAAAAATAAAAGACAAATCAAGCTCATAAATAATGACAGGTATAAATAATTATGTAGTAATAACCAAACTAACATCCAAAACCCTAATTTCATTTCCTTCGCAACTCAATCACCTCCTCTTTTCTTTCAGATTGACTGTTCTCTCTCTCTCTCTCTCATCTTTCCCTTCCTTCACGCCTCAATTTTGCCCTCTTTTTTCTTTTTATCACAAAAAATCCTTCATAAAAGAGAAAATTATGCATTGAAATCTTGAAGAAGAAATCCACTTATTGACTGTTGACGGTAGACTCCATTGAAACGAAAAGGCTTGACGAGATTGTAACATCGTTAGCTTTGTTCTTCAAGTTCGTAAAGGTAATATATCTATAGAATTTGATTTACATTTCAAATGTTCTCGATTTTATTTCATAATAGGTCCACTATTTATAATGCTTTAAATCTGAAAACTAAATATTTCTCACCACGTTTGTTAATTTGTTTTTATTTTTTAGTTCTTAAATTGTGATTTTGTTCTAATTTGGCGCTTCTTTAGGGTTTTTTTTTTTAAATCATATCATTTGCCTTTTGTTTTGGTTTTATTTTTTAACTGATTTTCCTTTTTATTCTCCTTTTTAGTTTTTGGGGGTTGGTACGGAAGGGGTATTGATTTTAACTGTTCAGTTTTGTTGAATTAAGTTATAGTGTTTTGTTCCTTTATATAGAGAACTGAACAAGTTTTAGAGACTTGAAAATGAGTACATATCATCCTAGGATTCCTCTTTTAGCACGTAAAAGAGATAGGGGCCAAAACGGGACAAATCCTAACATAACCTCCAAATTTAATGTCGAAACATCATANTCCAAATTTAATTTCGAAACATCATATTTTAATTTATGACTTTTGGACATTTTGGGATCTTGAAAATAAATTGGTTAAATTTTTTACTTGGATCAAGGAGAGACAAACTTGGGGCTTCTTTTTCCGATTTTGTATAAAACTAAATAACACCAACAAATCTCCACATTAACAACAATCTACTCATGCAATTAGGTAGCTTCCCTCACTCTATGTTCTAAAACATTATTTTTAACCCTTGAATTGTTGTTTCATCCATGTACTCTTACTACGTCAGTTTTCTTCTTCATTAAGTAAATAAATTTGGGGTTTCAAGGGTAATTTATTGATGTAAGAGGGACGTTTTTATAAATTAATCAAGGATTTTAATGTTATTTAACATTTATGGTCACCAAAATTGTTATTTTCAACTTACATTTTATTATATATGTCATCACTTTGTAGTTATGATAAATATCCTTTAAAAAAATCGATTTATGTTTTTAAAATTACATTTGCGAACAAAAATTCACCAAATAAAATGAATTGGCAAGTAAAGCAATTAACAACATACATTTTAGGTTGAAATGTTTTACTTAAAAAAATTGAAAATCTCATTATAGGGATCTTTATACCACCAATATGATGTACCCAA
The DNA here is from genome assembly GCA_016808085.1 of Suaeda aralocaspica. Taxonomy (NCBI): domain Eukaryota; kingdom Viridiplantae; phylum Streptophyta; class Magnoliopsida; order Caryophyllales; family Amaranthaceae; genus Suaeda; species Suaeda aralocaspica. Next base: position 745,775 of record PYUH01000239.1, on the reverse strand, counting down.
TTTTCAAATAATACCTCGCACGAAGTATTTATAGAGCATAGAGTATTGTGGTATGTGGATGTGCAAAATTATTGTTTTAGAAGAGCGAAACAAATTAAAGGTATCACACTAGCAATATTAAGGTTTGTGGAGCTGCAAAATTATTACTTTCAAAAGAACTTAATATGGATTATACAAGTGTTTTCATAAAATTTGAAAATAGGTATCTCAGATGAAGCACTTTGTATTTATTTGAGCTATTGTAAATTTATTTAGATTATTACAAAAGTTCCTAAACATCTAATTGACACTCATCGCGGGTGCTATAAGCTGTCAACTCTTCGACGCTTCGATGATTCTCTGATAGTATATATATAATTAGACAAGGTACCAAATAATTAAATAGGAATAAAGAAATGCAATTATATACCCTTAAGTTTTTAAAACAAAAAGGCCCAACTTTCACTGTTCCATGACTTCATATTTTGCACGATATTGGTGGCCCTCGGGGTCATAGTAATATTGTGTATATGGATAAAGACATAAACAAAAAGGAATTAGTCTTTTGAGTTCGTTTTCCTTCAAATTTTCTAAAAATAAAATTCATAAAACATGTATAGTGTATGCTACATGTGGTACTAATTCAATGTATATGTTCAATTATAAGAAATGTTGATAATGTGAGCAGATAAATCATACTAATATGCTATGTAGTTCAAGGACTACCTATAATAAGGATTGTAAAAAAGGAAACTATTACTTCTATTTTGTACCAAAATGGTTAGAAATTATTTATCATTTTGTGATGAAGAAAATAAAGGATGACTCATCCATTACTCATCAATCACCGGATTTTGACTTCGAATTTTACCTTGGATGTTATAAATTTATAAGTGTTAATAAGGTAAAATTGTATATAAGTATTACAGCTATATTGTAAATTGAAGTAAATTTCAAGTTTCTTCTTATTCTACTTCTCATACATGAATAAATAGTTGTCTTAGATACGTATCTACATGGTAATGAAAAAAATTATGAAAAATAAAATCTACAAATTACACATTTACACGGATGTTAAAAAACATCATTAGAGCTTTGTTCATACAACATAATTCTTAATTTTAAAAGGAACTTTCACAATAAGGAATTAATATAATTCACAAAAATATATTTTTACTCATTGTTTGTTTGCTATAAGAGAATTAATAGTGTTGTGTCCTTAATCACAGATCGACTATCAAATCATAAATTTGTTGAAAAAAAAAACGAACAAAAGTTAAAAGAAAACATATAAGAAACTACATTTATGTTAAACTATACGTAATGCCGTGAAAGTTATACCATACATTCAAAATTTTACAAAAATAAAAAAATAAACCTAATATAGTAAAAGTTGAGGTCAAAAAGTTTGATCATAGAATAGCTTAAGCAATGGACCTTATAGAGGCGTTTGCTTGGCATAACCAACTCTTCAACAAGCCACCTAGGGAGGAGCCATGCGTAAGAAGGGGAAGTTAAGTCATGGATGTAAGATTCCGTAAAATTGGAGTTAGGTCTCTTTGTTGAATGATATCCTCGCTCTGCCATCTTTCTTAAGGTTTCCATTGTCATTGATGATGTGCCAAAATGGTCTGCCCTAGTCACTTCTGAAGCATTTAATTTTCGAGGCATCTCTCTCTCTCTCTCTCTCTCTCAGTCTCTCTCTCTCTCTCTCTCTCTCTAGTCTATTAAAAAGAATGAAAAATAATTGAATGAAATAAGAAGATTGGCAAGATAATTTTTTGCACTCATATGTGAAGGACATTTGTTTATATATTGGGTATTTTTTCGTTAAGCCATTACATTATTGATAGTTTGCATTTTTGGTCCTTGATTTTTTTACATCAAAATTCTAATTTACATTTTTGCCCTTGAAAAAATGGCTCATACATACATATATATATATATTGTAAAGCTTGTGAAATAGTGAGATTAAAACAAAGGCTTGCATTTACACCGAGAGTTCCTTTATTTGTTCAAACCTTCTTTGGAAACAAATCAACAAAAAACGGAAATGACCTGATTTCCATGTTAGAATCCATTAAAGCAATTAATATGTTGACCGATGAACGTGATTCTTCAAGTACAATGTTTAAATTTGGACTTTAAAAAGTGTTACACAATATGTTTATTTTATTTAAAAATTAAAATGTAGTCACATGATGCTTGGGTGAAATTCAATTGCTTTCTAGTGATATAAGTGCCATGGACAATGAGTAGTTCAATTGCATGACTATGGATTTGACGATAAGTTACTTGGTTTGATTAAATTTTTTTACTCTAATTTGAATTTAACGTATAAAAGCATATCCAAAATGATTATTTTTTTTGAATGTGGAAGCGCATCTTATACTACCAGCCTTTTGAAACGTCACGCTATGATATCCTTGTTTTAGGCCCTATTCTTTTGAGGTGAACCTAATTGAAGTGAAATATATTGAGATAAAATTTTCATTCAAATAATCCTATTTTTTTATTATAAAAAAAAGCTAGTGCACTGAAAAAACCCGAGCTAAAACTTACTACATTGAACTGAAAATATACTCAAAAAATTATGGCCTTAGTATCTAATAATAAATAAGAAGCAATAGACACATATAACCTCTTGTTTTTAAAATTTGGAAGATCAAATTATACTATAAATCAGAGATATTATTGGTACACTTGATTTTAATATCAAGTACTCAAAATTACTGAACTCTAACTATCAAAACTAATTTATAACTAATGCTACGTTTGGATAATAATTTAAGAGGGAAAAGTAGGGGAGAGAAATAAGATGAAGGGAAGGGGAAAGAAAGGAAAGGAGAAAGGAGATTCAATTCCCTTCCAACTCTCTCTAATTTTGGAGGGATAATATTTATCAAAGAAGGAGAGAAAATGAATCACTTTCTCTCCCTCTCCCTCATTCACCCAACCAAATATTCATACAAGGGAGCTTGCCCCTCTTCCTTCCCCTTCCCTCCCTTTCTCTGAATTTACTTGTATCAAAACAATGTGTAAGTTATTGATTTAAAGCGATTATAAAATTGAACTACCTTTAGTGGGCTAACAAAAAACATTTCAACTCTATAAGTTAAACCACGACCAATTACAATCAACCTATTTACAAATATACACTTTGTTCTCAATACTTTTTGAAATGTAATAATGGACTGTCTAAAGTATATCACTGGAGGAAAGTGGATAACAAAAATGCATCATCAAAAGCTGAGCAAAACATTACTTTTTAATGTATCAATGTATAAATCATAATCGGTAACTAAACATGCTAGGTAACATATATACCTTGCACTAAACATGTTTTACGAAATTTATTTTCGTAACTCAAACCACTACTCCTTTTTGTTTATGCCCTTGTTCAACTACAAGTACAATATTACTATGGCCCTAATGGCCACCAATTTCATCAAAATATGAAGTCTCGGATAGGTGAGAGATGTTGGGGCTTTTGGTTTTACAAAATTTAGGTAAATGTTGCATTTTTTCTTCCCTTTATTTATTTATTTATTTATTAGGCATCTCGTAATATTAAATAGTTTTTTGTTATTATTAGATATTTACCAAAGCTTCGAAGAGTTGACAACTTATAGTACCAACATTGATGTGAACAAGGTGTTAAACAACTTATAGCACCCACATTGATGTGAACAAGGTGTTAAACAACTTATGTAATAATCCGAATAAATTTACAATAGATCAAATAATTATAGTGCTAAATTTGAGTTATCTAATTTCAAGTTCTTATAAAAACACTTGTATACAATCCATATTAAGTTATTATGAAAGCAATAGTTTAAAAAATCCACAAATAATAATTTTTCTAGTATAATAGTGTAATACCTTTAATTTGTTTTGCTCTATTAAAGCAACAAATCTGCATATCTGCATACCATAGTACTCTATGTTCCATAGATACTTCTTGAAAAGTGTTTCTTAAATTATTGAGTACATAACATTGGTGGGATATTGATCCCTACAATGAGGTATTTAATTTTTTAAAATAAAAGATTTCAACGCATAATATAGATTGTTTATTGTTTTACTTGCCTATTCATTTTTTTAATTTCTTTTTGTTTACAAATACAAATGCAATTTTTATAAATATCAATCATATTTTTTGTAAGGATAAGTATCACTAATATGACTTTAAGTTTCATCTGATCCTAATGCAGTCGTCTAAGTTTGTTACAATGTATGATTTCACATTCGGAAATTTCTTACTTAACTTAATGTGTTGCCATATTCTATCATGTGGAACATCTTCATAGTCATGCGTACACAGCTTACCAAGTTTAGTAGGAGATATCATAGCGATCCTTCTCATTTGACTCTGGTGGATATTGTTGAGGTGGAACCTAACTTGATCTTCGACCAGCGTTTGATTCAAATTCTAGAACAACGAAACCGAAGTCTTCGACAAAAGGTAGTACCGCAAGTGAAGGTGCTTTGGAGGAGCAAGAAAATTGAAGAGGCAACCTAGGAAATCGAGGAGTCAATGAGAATCAAATACCTCGAGTTATTTCAACCAGGTACTAAGTCTTTCTATTTCCTACGAAGCCATTCAAATCAAATTCCGGTGAAGAAGAAGAATAACAGGTGTAAAACCCTGGAATTTCCTACCTATTTTCAGAAGACTTCTACTTTCAAAACAACTACAATGAATTTCAAAACAAAATAGTCAAACCATTTAAAAAAGATTTTATTACAACTTGGAACTGAACTAACTATCCATCAAAATCAAATTATTTTGCAAACTTATAAGTAATCATTAATCCCATAATAATTAATATTAATAACAATAATAGTAGTAGTAGTAGTAATAATAATAATAATAATAATAATAATAATAATAATAATAATAATAATAATAATAATAATAATAATAATAATAATAATAATAACAACAACAACAACAACAACAACGATTTCCAATGAAGAATAGTAAGCGACACATGTCCATTTTCAAAAGAACTAAGAAAGACCAACAAGAATTCTCTTGACTTTGCCCACCAACATAATTGACTTATGCCCACATGTACCTATTGCTTTCTCTTTATTCTAAACTTCTACTCACCATCGAAATGGGTTATCATAAGACCAAGACGATGACAAGGCCATGCACACAGAACACGTTATCACCAAAGTTGAGTACATAAATACAAATGACTATGCACACACTAACTTGAATAGTCCTACGCAAGAGTAAGAAAATAACACATTGTCTTACCTTTCACCAACCAAACTTGTAACAAATGACTCACCTTACTTTAATTAATAAAATTTTAATAATTTGGATTTCGCATTGAACAGATTTTCTCCATAAACAATCACCAATGGGTACCAACTTAAGAGCAACTCCAAGAAGGTATTAACTAGGTCACTTGAAGTGAAAGAATTCTAGAACATTAAAAATAAATAAGAACATTTTGCACTCCAATTAGAAGTCATAAAATGCAATGTGTTACAACACCCCCCCTCCCCCCTCTCCAATTGTTCATTCTCAAGGTATATAAGTTCCAAGAGTTTTGGTGTGGATCCTCTTTCACTTTACATTATTAACAATTTAATTATACTTGTAATGACTCACATGTAACATTAAACATACATAACAACATAAGCCAATTAAACACGAATCACCATTATCTTTGATTATAAAAGAAACATTTTATTCTTAATTTTCCTTTAACTTTCCTTGTGCATACATAAACTGTGAGTGGATTCCTTTCCTTTCTTGTCCACATAAATAATAGTGAGTGGATATTTTTTTTTGCTCATTTTAAATCTTTGCTACTACTCATGTGAATAAAAGTTCACAAAACAAATTACTGCTTTGCTCATTGTTGTTAGATAACATATTATGCTTTCCTTCTACTTTGACTACTAGTCATTCTTTTTCAATATTACATATTCCAACATCTATAATGTAATAAAATTGATAACATATGGAGAATTCATAGCATAATCATAGCTCACACATGTCATCATGCATTAATAACCTTTTGATCACATAATAACAACACGGATCAAACATATTTCTCAAGACAACATAAAACTTCTAACATGAAACTCAAATTTCACACAATTATATTCATTCAAAGAAAACGAATATTACATTATGAGAAATGAATATTACAATCTGAAAAATAAATATTACAGTCTGAAAAATAACTATTACATATCAAAAAACAAATATTACAAACTGAGAATAAAATAATATGGAGTATTAAGTTTTTTGATGAACTATTAAGGAATAATCACTTTAAGTTAAATATTCACTAATTAAAAGTGGAGATGAAGTAGGTATCGTAAATATTCACTTATATATGTGTAATATTCAAGTTTTTTTTTTTTTTTAAAAAGGAAAAAACATATCATACCTTCCTGTTGATAAAGTTTGTTAATTTTGCTTGAAATTAACTTTGAATTTGAAGTTTTTCATCAAATTTTGATTATATTATCAACTAATAATCTTTCATTGATGAAGATTTGAAGCTTTGTTATAGAAATTTGAGTAGGTTAGATATGAGAGAAAGTGAAAAATAGAGGAGAGGGAAAGTGAGAAATAGAGGTGAGAGAAAATTAGACAAGTAAAATTAATTGGAAGAAATAGCAGGAATAAAGAGTATATATAGACTAGTTTTAGGGAGTATATTTGAGAATATGCTCATGGGAGTATAGTATAACAATTGATTTCACTTTTTTTAAATATTGGACCAAAAGCCCAAACATACTAAAAATGAAAGACGGATCAAGCCCATAAATAATGATAGGTATAAATAATTATGAAACTAACATCCAAAACCCTAATTTCATTTCCATCGCTACTCAATCACCTCCTCTTTTCTTTCAGATTGACTCTTCTCTCTCTCTCTCTCTCTCTCTCTCTCATCTTTCTCTTCCTTCACGCCTCAATTTTGCCCTCTTTTTTCTTTTTATCACAAAAAATCCTTCATAAATGAAAAAACCATTCCTTGAAATCTTGAAGAAGAAATCCACTTGTTGACTATTGGTGATAGATTCCATTGAAACAAAAAGGCTTGATGATATAAATCGTTAGCTTCGTTCTTCAAGTTCGTAAAGGTAATATATCTATAGCGTTTGATTTACATTTCGAATGTTCTCGATTTTATTCCGTAATAGATCTACTATTTATAAAAGCTTTAAATCTGAAAAAAATATATTTCTCACCACGTTTGTTAATTTGTTTTTATTTTTTAGTTCTTATATTTTGATTTTGTTCTGATTTGACGCTTCTTTAGATTTTTTTAAAATCATATCATTTGCCTTTTTTTTTTGGTTTGATCTTTTTCCAGATTTTCCTTTTTATTCTCCTTTTTAGTTTTTGGGGGTTGGTACATAAGGGGTATTGATTTTAACTGTTCAGTTTTGTTGAATTAAGTTATAGTGTTTTGTTTCTTTCTATAGAGAATTGAACAAGTTTTAGAGACTTGAAAATGAGTACATAGCATCCTAGGATTACTCTTTTAGCACGTAAAAGTGATAGGGGCCAAAACGGGACAAATCCTAACATAACCTCCAAATTTAGAGTCGAAACATCATCTATTAATTTATGACTTTTGGAGGTTATGAGATCTTGAAAATAAATTGGTCAAACTTTTTACTTGACGACCCTTGGATTAAGGAGAGACGTACTTAGAATTCTTTTTCCGATTTTTTACTAAACTAAATAACACTTACATGTCTCCATATTAACAACAACCTACTCATGCAATTAGGTAGCTTCCCTCACTCAATGTTCTAAAACATTAATTTTAACCCTTGAAATGTTGTTTCATCCATGTACTCTTACTAAGTCAGTTTTCTTCTTCATTAAATAAAAAAATTTGGGGTTTTAAGGATATTTATTGATGTAAGAAGGATGATTTTGTAAATTTATCAAGGATATTAATGTTATTTAACATTTATGGTCACCAAAATTGTTATTTTCAACTAACATATTATTATATATGTCATCACTTTGTAGTTATGATATTTATCCTTTAAAAAAATCGAGTGATGTATTTAAAATTACATTTGCGAACAAAAATACACCAAATAAAATGAATTGGCAAGTAAAGCAATTAACAACATACATTTTAGGTTGAAATGTTTTATTTAACAAAACTGAAAATCTCATTGTAGGGATCTTTATCCCACCAATGTGATGTACCCAATTTTCAAATAATACCTCGCACGAAGTATTTATAGAGCATAGATTATTGTGGTATGTGGATGTGCAAAATTATTGTTTTAGAAGAGCAAAACAAATTAAAGGTATTACACTAGCAATATTGAGGTTTGTGGAGTTGCAAAATTATTACTTTCATAAGAACTTAATATGGATTATACAAGTGTTTTCATAAAATCTGAAACTAGGTATATCAGATGAAGCACTTTGTATTTATTTGAGCTATTGTAGATTTATTTAGATTATTACAAAAGTTCCTAAACATCTAATTGAAACTCATCGCGGGTGCTATAAGTTGTCAACTCTTCGACGCTTCGATGATTCTCTGATAAAAATATATATATATATATATATATATATATATATAATTAGACAAGGTACCAAATAATTAAATAGGACTAAAGAAATGCAATTATATACCCTTACGTTTTTAAAACAAAAAGGCCCAACTTTTCCCACTGTTCCAAAACTTCATATTTTGCACGATATTGGTGGCCCTCGGGGTCATAGTAATACTGTGTATATGGATAAGGACATAAGCAAAAAGGAATTAGTCTTTTGAGTTCGTTGTCGTTCAAATTTTCTAAAAATAAAATACATAAAACATGTATAGTGTATGCTACATATGGTTCTAGTTGTCTTAGATACGTATCTACATGGTAATGAAAAAACATTATAAAAAATAAAATCTACAAATACACATTTATACGAACGTTAAAAAACATCATTAGAGCTTTGTTCATACAACATAATTCTTAATTTAAAAAAGAACTTTCACAATAAGGAATTAATATAAATCACAAAAAAGTATTTTTATATTGTTTGTTTGCTATAAGAAAATTAACTATGTTGTGTCCTTAATCATAGATTGACTGTCAAATTATAAATTTGTTGAAAAAAAAAAAACTAACAAAAGTTAAAAAAAAAATTTAGAAAAAACTTCATTTATGTTAAACTATATGTAATGCCATGAAAGTTATACCACATATTCAAAATTTTACAAAAAAGAAAAAATCTAATATAGTAAAAATTGAGGTAAAACGTTTGATCATAGAATAGCTTAAGCAATGAACCTTATAGAGGCGTTTGCTTGACATAACCCTCTCTTCAACAAGCCACCCAGGGAGGAGCCATGCATAAGAAGGGGATGTTAAGTAATGGATGTAAGATTCCGTAGAATTGGAGTCAGATCTCTTTGTTGGACGATATCCTCGCTCCGCCATCTTTCTTAAGGGTTCCATTGTCATTGATGATGTGCCAAAATGGTCTGCCCTAGTCACTTCTGAAGCCTTTAATTTTGGATGCATCTCTCTCTCTCTCTCTAGTCTATTAAAAAGAATGAAAAATAATTGAATTAAATAAGAAGATTGGCAAGATAATTTTTTGCACTCATATGTGAAGGGTATTTGTTTATATAGTGGGTATTTTTTCGTTAAGCCATTACATTATTGATAATTTGCATTTTTGGTCCTTGATTTTTTTACATTAAAATTCTAATTTACATTTTTGCCCTTGAAAAAATGGCTCATACATACATATATATATATATATTGTAAGGCTTGTGAAATAGTGAGATTAAAACAAAGGCTTGCATTTACACCGAGAGTTCCTTTATTTGTTCAAACCTTCTTTGGAAACAAATCAACAAAAAACATAAATGATCTGATTTCCATGTTAGAATCCATTAAAGCAATTAATATGTTGACCGATGAACGTGATTCTTCAAGTACAATGTTTAAATTTGGACTATAAAATTTAAATTTGGCTAGTTATATATAATAGTGTTACACAATATATTTATTTTATTTAAAAATTAAAATGTAGTCACATGATACTTAGGTGAAATTCAATTGTTTTCTAGTGATATAATTGTCATGGACAATGAGTAGTTCAATTGCATGACTATGGATTGGAAGATAAGTTACTTGGTTTGACTAAATTTTCTTACTCTAATTTGAAATTAACATGTAGAAACATATCCAAAATAATTATATTTTTTAAATGTGGAAGCGCATCTTATACTATCAGCCTTTTCAAACGTCACACTATGATATCCTGCTTTTAGGCTCTGTTCTTTTGAGGTGAACCTAATTGAAGTGAAATATATTGAGCCATTTCTACTAACTTTTGTTTTTTCGAGTGCTTGTTGTGTTTTTTTATAAGATTTTACACCAATCGATGATTTATCGTTGTTTTTTGAGCCTTTTGAAGCATTTGAAGAGTTGGTGAAGAGTTTGAAGTCATTGGGAGGCCTAACTAACGATTAGGAGTATTGAAGAAGCATTTAAAGAAGTAATTAGAAGAAAACGAGCAAAGAAATCAAGAAAAAAGCATGCGGCTAGCCGCCCGGGACGAAGCAGCGCTCTCGGGTAAGGGTGTTTCGCCCCGAGGGTCCGGGCGGGCTGCTCCAGAGGCCTTTTTCACGCGTTTACTTATTGTTTTGGGCTTTAGTATATAAGTCTTTTTACTCCAAAACCTATGTACGAAATATCATATCATAAATTCTAGTTTTTAGCCCTAGTTTTTTCATAAAGTTGTGAACAATATTCAATCATTCAATTCAATTCAATTGAGGTTTATTCAATTCCTTTTTAATTATTCTTTTAATTATGTTTCTAGTTTATGTTTTTAATTCTTGGTTTAGTTTTAGTTTATGTTATTAGTTTTTGTGCCCTAGTTTCATGTTCTAGATTTAGTTTACTACTTATTATTAATTTATTAGTTTTAATTAAGTTTATATTTTTGTTTTCCTTTATTGATTTAGTTTCTTTAAATTCAATCATGTGTGAGTAGTTTCATTTCTAGGGCTAGGGGATCTATGGATCGTTTCTGATGTTTTGTTCTTGATTGTTTAATTTGATTGTTGATGTTCTTGAACTCCTGTTGTCAATTAATTTTGCTTTTAGTTAAATACTGGCTAGGTTTAATTGTCAGTCTGATATCGTCGAAATCGATACCGATAGGTAAGATTACCACAATGAGATCATAGGGACAATAGGGAAAAAGAATCTAAGTGAGCGAGAGCCATTAGAGGAGTTTTGAAGGAGACTAGATTCGAGAGAATTAGTGAACCTTAATTCAGGAAGTCAATAATCGATTAATTAATTGTGTTGCAATTCATTGGTTGATCTACAGTGAACCAACGTCCTAGGCTTAGTTATAGAGTTATTTACCGTGTTTAATTCCGTTCCTAGTAGTAGCTAACTTTTTAGTCAAAACCAAAAATTTAAAGGCCTTTTACGGTGAAATAACTTTTTAGAATTAGTAGAGTTACTTGCTTCCCTGTAGATACGATCCCTAATTTCCTGTCTACATAGTTAGAGTAATAGGTTACTTTTGATAGGTATACGACTGTCCCTACCAAGCTTCAGAGAAAATTTTAGGGTTAGTTTATGAAAAGACAGGTTCAAGATCAAAAAGAGGAAGTGAGAATAATGATAAAGTCTAGTTGGAAAAAGGGAGGTTATAACATTAATTAGTTTAAAGTGGGCATCTCTAGATGAATTTTGTGACAGAAGCTCTTAACAAATGCCAATATTTGTTTTTTTTTAAATAAGATACTCGTAATAATGTTTTTGAAAAATATACTAATAATGTATGGAGTACATTTAATACCAGACAAAAATAAGGTAAAAAAAAAAAATCAAACTATATTTTTTATTAGTGCCCCATAGGTATTAGGGTTTTTACAGTATGCCCCTCTATATCAAAACTTCTCAATGGTGCTCCTATGGTTCAAATTATTTAGTAAATAGTGTCTTTAAGTTACGGTTTATTAACTCTTCAAACAACTACCTCTATCTGTAACCAATTAATCATAACAAACCCTTGCCAGCACATGACAACCACCTCTACTACAGATTTCCAACCACCAGCTAACTAACCAACCCCCACTGCCACAAGCAACACACAATATCGTAGAAAGATGTGATGGTGTTTTATGGTTAGTTTGGGTAGTTTTATGATAGAGGTACGTACGGGTGTTTTCCTGCTGCGGTGGGGTACAATGTTCGCGGTTAGGATGGGGTAGATTAGGGTGGTTATGAGGCAAGAGGTTGAGGGTTAGAATTGAGGTGAGGTGAGAGGAGGTGGAGGGATGAAGTGATAGGAGGAGAGAGCACCATTGGAGGAGGAAATTTAGGAGAGAGAAGGATGGGGCTTCAATGTCAAACAAAAAGTCAAAATATTGTTAATGATTGTTTTGCTAAAGAGAAAATTATTTATCTTAAGGGCAACATATGGAAGTATTGATTTCGGATGACAAAACGTAAAATACCCAGTTCCGTAGGGCACCAAATTAGGAGACTATATACTCATTATTCGTTAAATAAAACATCAAGCCATTTTATTAAAATACTTATTAGCCCAAATTATTATTATTTTATTAATTAAAGTAAGGTGAGTCATTTGTTACAAGTATGGTTGGTGAAAGGTAAGACAATGTGTTATTTTCGTGCTCTTGTGTAGGACTATTCATGTTAGCATGTGTATAGTCATTTGTTTTTATGTACTTAATTTTGGTGATAACGTGTTCTGTGTGCATGGCCTTGTCTTTGTCTTGGCCTTATGATAACCCATTTCGATGGTGTGTAGAAGTTTAAAATAAAGAGAAAGCATAAGGTACATGTGGACATAAGTCAATTATGCTTGGAGCAAAGTGAAGAGAGTTCTTGTTGGTCATTCTTAGTTCTTTTGATTTGGACATGTGTTGCTTACTATTCTTCATTGGAAATTGTTGGTGTTGTTGTTGCTATTATTATTATTATTATTATTATTATTATTATTATTATTATTATTATTATTATTATTATTATTATTATTATTATTATTATTATTATTATTATTATTATTATTATTATTAATTATTATGGGATTAATGATTACTTTTAAGTTTGCAAAATAATTTGGTTTTGATGGATAGTTAGTTCAGTTCCAAGTTGTAATAAAATATATTTTTAAATGGTTTGACTATTTTGTTTTGAAATTAATTGTAGTTGTTTTGAAAGTAGAAGTCTTTCGCTGCAGTACTTTGGTAAATGTCTTAGTTGTTATCACAGTAGCGGTAATACTTTGGTTTTTCATAATTTAAAAGTTATTATTTTATTAAATGATTTTTGGAAATAGGTATAAAATTCCAGGGTGTTACACCTGTTATTCTTCTTCTTCACCGGAATTTGATTTGAATGACTTCGTAGGAAATAGAAAGACTTTGTACCTGGTGGTAACAACTCGAGGTATTTGATTCTCATTGACTCCTCGGTTTCCTAGGTTGCCTCTTCAAATTTGTTGCTCCTCCAAAGCACCTTCACTAGCGGTACTACCTTTTGTCAAAGACTTCGGTTTTGTTGATCTAGAATTTGAATCAAACGCTGCTCGAAGATCAAGTTAGGTTCCACCTCAACAATATCCACCAGAGTCACATGAGAAGGATCATAAGAAGTGTACAAATGACTATGAAGATGTTCCGCATGATAGCATATGGCAACACATTAAGTTAAGTAAGAAGTTTCTGGATGTGAAATCATACATAGTAACAACCTTAGACGACTGCATTAGAATAACATGAAACTTAAAGTCATCTTAGTGATACCTATACTTACAAAAAGCATGATTAATGTTTATAAAAATTACATTTTTTATTTGTAAACAAAAAGGCAATAAAAAATGAATGGGCAAGTAAAACAATTAACAATCTATATTATGCGTTGAAATATTTTAGTTTAAACAATTTAATACCTCATTGTAGGGATCAATATCCCACCAATGTTATGTACTCAATGATATACGAAACACTTCTTAAGAGGTATCTATGGAATATAGGGCGCATATGCATATTTGTTGCTTTAGTAAAGCAGAACAAATTAATAGTATTACACTATTATACTAGAAAAATTATCAATTGTGGATTTTTAAAATTATTGCTTTCATAATAACTTAATATGGATAATATACAATTGTTATTATAAGAACTTGAAATTAGATAACTCAAATTTAGCACAATAATTATTTGAGCTATTGTAAATTTATTCGAATTGTTACATAAGTTGTTTAACACCTTGTTCACGTCAATGTGGGTGCTATAAGTTGTCAACTCTTCGAAGCTTTGGTAAATATCTAAAAATAACAAAAAACTATTTAATTTTACGAGATGCCTAATAAATAAATAAAGGGAAGAAAATTAAAAATGCAACATTTACACAAAATTTGTAAAACCAAAAGCCCCAACATCGCCCATCGATCCAAGACTTCATATTTTGACGAAATTTGTGGCCATTAGGGCCATAGTAATATTGTACTTGTAGTTGGAAAAGGACATAAACAAAAAGGAGTAGTGGTTTAAGTTACGAAAATAAATTTCGTAAAACATGTTTAGTGCAAGGTTTTTATGTTACCTACCATGTTTGGCTACCGACTATTATTTATACATTGATACATTGAAATGTAATGTTTTGCTCAGCTTTTGATGATGCATTTTTGGTTTCCACTTTCCTCCAACGATATACTTTATACAATCTATAATTGCATTCAAAAAGTATTGGGAACAAAGTATATATTTGTAAATAGGTTGATTGTAATTGCTCGTGGTTTAACTTATAGAGTTGAAATATTTTTTGTTAGCCCACTAAAGGTAGTTCAATTTTATAATCGCTTTAAATCGATAACTTACACATGTTTTGGATACAAGTAAATTGAGAGAAAGGGAGGGAAGGGGAAGGAATAGGGGCAAGCTCCCTTGTATGAATATTTGGTTGGGGGAATGAGAGAGAGAAAGTGATTCATTTTCTCTCCTTCTTTGATAAATACTATCCCTCCAAAATCGGAGAGATTTGGAAGGGAATTGAATCTCCTTTCTCCTTTCATTTCTTTCCCCTTCCCTTCATCTCATTTCTCTCCCCTACTTTTCCCTCTTAAATTATTATCCAAACATAGCGTTAGTTATAAATTAGTTTTGCTAGTTAGAGTTCAGTAATTTTGAGTACTTGATATTAAAATCAAGGGTACCGGTAATATCTCCGATTTATAGTATAAGTTGTTCTTCCAAATTTAATAAACAAGAGGTTGTATGTGCCTATTGCTTTTTACTTATTATTAGATACTAAGGCCATAATCTTTTGAGTATATTTTCAGTATAGTGTAGTAAGTTTCAATTTAGGTTTTTTCAGTGCACTAGTTATTGTTTTTTTTGTTTTTGTTTTATAATAAAAAATAGGATTAAATGAATGAAAATTTTAGCTCAATATATTTCACTTCAATTAGATTCACCTCAAAAGAACAGAGCCTAAAAGCAGGATATCATAGTGTGACGTTTGAAAAGGCTGAGAGTATAAGATGCGCTTCCACATTTAAAAAATATAATTATTTTGGATATGTTTCTACATGTTAATTTCAAATTAGAGTAAGAAAATTTAGTCAAACCAAGTAACTTATCTTCCCATCCATAGTCATGCAATTGAACTACTCATTGTCCATGACACTTATATCACTAGAAAACAATTGAATTTCACCTAAGCATCATGTGACTACATTTTAATTTTTAAATAAAATAAATATATTGTGTAACACTATTATATATAACTAGCCAAATTTAAATTTTAAAGTCCAAATTTAAACATTGTACTTGAAGAATCACGTTCATCGGTCAACATATTAATTGCTTTAATGGATTCTAACATGGAAATCAGATCATTTCCGTTTTTTGTTGATTTGTTTCCAAAGAAGGTTTGAACAAATAAAGGAACTCTCGGTGTAAATGCAAGCCTTTGTTTTAATCTCACTATTTCACAAGCCTTACAATATATATATGTATGAGCCATTTTTTCAAGGGCAAAAATGTAAATTAGAATTCTAATGTAAAAAAATCAAGGACCAAAAATGCAAATTATCAATAATGTAATGGCTTAACGAAAAAATACCCACTATATAAACAAATACCCTTCACATATGAGTGCAAAAAATTATCTTGCCAATCTTCTTATTTCATTCAATTATTTTTCATTCTTTTTAATAGACTAGAGAGAGAGAGAGAGAGAGAGAGAGAGATGCCTCAAAAATTAAAGGCTTCAGAAGTGACTAGGGCAGACCATTTTGGCACATCATCAATGACAATGGAAACCTTAAGAAAGATGGTGGAGCGAGGATATCGTCCAACAAAGAGATCTGACTCCAATTCTACGGAATATTACATCCATGACTTAACATCCCCTTCTTATGCATGGCTCCTCCCTGGGTGGCTTGTAGAAGAGCGGGTTATGCCAAGCAAACGCCTCTATAAGGTTCATTGCTTAAGCTATTCTGTGATCAAACGTTTTTACCTCAATTTTTACTATATTAGTTTTTTTTTTTTTTTTTTTTTTTTTTTTTTTTTTTTTTTTTTTTTTTNTCTTTTTTGTAAAATTTTGAATATGTGGTATTACTTTCATGGCATTACATATAGTTTAACATAAATGAAGTTTTTTCTAAATTTTTTTAACTTTTGTTCTGTTTTTTTTTTCAACAAATTTATAATTTGACAGTCAATCTATGATTAAGGACACAACATAGTTAATTTTCTTATAGCAAACAAACAATATAAAAATACTTTTTTGTGATTTATATTAATTCCTTATTGTGAAAGTTCTTTTTTAAATTAAGAATTATGTTGTATGAACAAAGCTCTAATGATGTTTTTTAACGTCCGTGTAAATGTGTAATTTGTAGATTTTATTTTTTAATAATGTTTTTTCATTACCATGTAGATACGTATCTAAGACCACTAGAACCATATGTAGCATACACTATACATGTTTTATGTATTTTATTTTTAGAAAATTTGAAGGAAAACGAACTCAAAAGACTAATTCCTTTTTTTTTTTATGTCCTTATCCATATACACAGTATTACTATGACCCCGAGGGCCACCAATATCGTGCAAAATATGAAGTTTTGGAACAGTGGGAAAAGTTGGGCCTTTTTGTTTTAAAAACGTAAGGGTATATAATTGCATTTCTTTAGTCCTATTTAATTATTCGGTACCTTGTCTAATTATATATATATATATATATTTTTTTTTTATCAGAGAATCATCCAAGCGTCAAAGAGTTGACAACTTATAGCTCCCGCGATGAGTATCAATTAGATGTTTAGGAACTTTTGTAATAATCTAAATAAATTTACAATAGCTCAAATAAATACAAAGTGCTTCATCTGATATACCTAGTTTCAGATTTTATGAAAACACTTGTATAATCCATATTAAGTTCTTATGAAAGTAATAATTTTATTTGCAACTCCACAAACCTCAATATTGCTAGTGTAATACCTTTAATTTGTTTTGCTCTTCTAAAACAATAATTTTGCACATCCACATACCACAATAATCTATGCTCTATAAATACTTCGTGCGAGGTATTATTTGAAAATTGGGTACATCACATTGGTGGGATAAAGATGGCTACAATGAGATTTTCAATTTTGTTAAATAAAACATTTCAACCTAAAATGTATGTTGTTAATTGCTTAACTTGCCAATTCATTTTATTTGGTTTATTTTTCTTCGCAAATGTAATTTTAAAAACATAACTCGATTTTTTTTAAGAATAAATATCATAACTACAAAGTGATGACATAAATAATAATATTTTGTTAGTTGAAAATAACAATTTTGGTGACCATAAATGTTAAATAACATTAATATCCTTGATAAATTTACAAAATCATCCTTCTTACATCAATAAATATCCTTAAAACCCCAAATCTTTTTATTTAATGAAGAAGAAAACTGACTTAGTAAGAGTACATGGATGAAACAACATTTCAAGGGTTAAAATTAATGTTTTAGAACATTGAGTGAGAAAAGCTACCTAATTGCATGAGTAGGTTGTTGTTGATGTGGAGATCTGTAAGTGTTATTTAGTTTAGTAAAAAATCGGAAAAAGAATTCTAAGTACGTCTCTTCTTAATCCAAGGGTCGTCAAGTAAAAAGTTTGACCAATTTATTTTCAAGATCTCAGAACCTCCAAAAGTCATAAATTAATAGATGATGTTTCGACTCTAAATTTGGAGGTTATGTTAGGATTTGTCCCGTTTTAGCCCCTATCTCTTTTACGTGCTAAAAGAGTAATCCTAGGATGCTATATACTCATTTTAAAATCTCTAAAACTTGTTCAATTCTCTATGTAAAGAAACAAAACACTATAACTTAATTCAACAAAACTGAACTGTTAAAATCAATACCCCTTATGTACCAACCCCCAAAAACTAAAAAGGAGAATAAAAAGGAAAATCTGGAAAAAGATCAAACCAAAAAAAAAAAGGCAAATGATATGATTTTAAAAAAATCTAAAGAAGCGTCAAATCAGAACAAAATCAAAATATAAGAACTAAAAAATAAAAACAAATTAACAAACGTGGTGAGAAATATATTTTTTTTTTCAGATTTAAAGCTTTATAAATAGTAGATCTATTACGAAATAAAATCGAGAACATTCGAAATGTAAATCAAACGCTATAGATATATTACCTTTACGAACTTGAAGAACGAAGCTAACGGTGTTACAATATCATGAAGCCTTTTTGTTTCAATGGAATCTATCGCCAATAGTCAACAAGTGGATTTCTTCTTCAAGATTTCAATGCATGGTTTTTTCATTTATGAAGGATTTTTTGTGATAAAAAGAAAAAAGAGGGCAAAATTGAGGCGTGAAGGAAGAGAAAGATGAGAGAGAGAGAGAGAGAGAGAGAGAGAGAGAGAAGAGTCAATCTGAAAGAAAAGAGGAGGTGATTGAGTAGCGAAGGAAATGAAATTAGGGTTTTGGATTTAGTTTCATAATTATTTATACCTATCATTATTTATGGGCTTGATTTGTCTTTCATTTTTTTGTATCTTTGGGCTTTTGGTCCAATATTTAAAAAAAGTGAAATCAATTGTTATACTATACTCCCATGAGCATATTCTCAAATATATTCCCTAGAACTAGTCTATATATACTCTTTATTCCTGCTATTTCTTCCAATTAATTTTACTTGTCTAATTTTCTCTCACCTCTATTTCTCACTTTCCCTCTCCTCTATTTTTCACTTTCTCTCATATCTAACCTACTCAAATTTCTATAACAAAGCTTCAAATCTTCATCAATGAAAGATTATTAGTTGATAATATAATCAAAATTTGATGAAAAAATTCAAATTCAAAGTTAATTTCAAGCAAAATTAACAAACTTTATCAATAGGAAGGTATGATATGTTTTTTCCTTTTTTTTTTTTTAAAAAAACTTGAATATTACACATATATAAGTGAATATTTACGATACCTACTTCATCTCCACTCTTAATTAGTGAATATTTAACTTAAAGTGATTATTCCTTAATAGATCATCAAAAAACTTAATACTCCATATTATTTTATTCTTAGATTGTAATATTTGTTTTTTGATATGTAATATTTATTTTTTAGACTGTAATATTTATTTTTCAGATTGTAATATTCATTTCTCATAATGTAATATTCGTTTACTTTGAATGAATATAATTGTGTAAAATTTGAGTTTCATGTTAGAAGTTTTATGTTGTCTTGAGAAATATGTTTGATCCGTGTTGTTATTATGTGATCAAAAGGTTATTAATGCATGATGACATGTGTGAGCTATGATTATGCTATGAATTCTCCATATGTTATCAATTTTATTACATTATAGATGTTGGAATATGTAATATTGAAAAAGAATGACTAGTAGTCAAAGTAGAAGGAAAGCATAATATGTTGTCTAACAACAATGAGCAAAGCAGCAGTTTGTTTTGTGAACTTTTATTCACATGAGTAGTAGCAAAGATTTAAAATGAGAAAAAAAAAATATCCACTCACTATTATTTATGTGGACAAGAAAGGAAGGGAATCCACTCACATTTTATGTATGCACAAGGAAAGTTAAAGGAAAATTAAGAATAATATGTTTCTTTTATAATCAAAGATAATGGTGATTCGTGTTTCATTGGCTTATGTTGTTATGTATGTTTAATATTACATGTGAGTCATTACAAGTATAATTAAATTGTTAATAATGTAAAGTGAAAGAGGATCCACACCAAAACTTTTGGAATGTATATACCTTGAGAATGAACAATTGGGGGAGGGGGGGGGGGGGTTGTAACACCTTGCATTTTATGACTTCTATTTTGGGTGCAAAATGTTCTTATTTACTTTTAATGTGCTAGAATTCTTTCACTTCAAGTGACCTAATTAATACCTTCTTGGAGTTGCTCTCAAGTTGGTACCCTTTGGTGATTGTTTATGGAGAAAATCTGTTCAATGCGAAATCCAAATTATTAAAATTTTATTAATTAAATTAAGGTGAGTCATTTGTTACAAGTTTGGTTGGTGAAAGGTAAGACAATGTGTTATTTTCTTGCTCTTGCATAGGATTATTCATGTTAGTGTGTGCATAGTCATTTGTATATATGTACTCAACTTTGGTGATAACGTGTTCTGTGTGCATGGCCTTGTCTTTGTCTTGGTCTTATGATAACCCATTTCGATGGTGAGTAGAAGTTTAGAATAAAGAGAAAGCAATAGGTGCATGTGGGCATAAGACAATTATGTTGGGGGGCAAAGTCAAGAGAATTCTTGCTGGTCTTTCTTAGTTCTTTTGAAAATGCACATGTGTCGCTTACTATTCTTCATTGGAAATCATTGGTGTTGTTGTTGTTGTTGTTGTTGTTATTATTATTATTATTATTATTATTATTATTATTATTATTATTATTATTATTATTATTATTATTATTATTATTATTATTATTATTATTATTATTACTGCTACTACTATTATTGTTATTATTATTAATTATTTTGTGATTAATGATTACTTATAAGTTTGTAAAATAATTTGGTTTTGATGGATAGTTAGTTCTGTTCCAAGTTGTAATAAAATCTTTTTTAAATGGTTTGACTATTTTGTTTTGAAATTCATTGTAGTTGTTTTGAAAGTAGAAGTCTTTCGCTGTAGTACTTTGGTAAATGTCTTAGCTGTTATCACGGTGGCGATAATACTTTGATTTTTCTTAATTTAGTAATTATTATTTTATTAAATGTTTTCTGGAAATAGGTAGGAAATTCCAGGGTTTTACACCTGTTATTCTTCTTCTTCACCAGAATTTGATTTGAATGACTTCGTAGGAAATAGAAAGACTTAGTACCTGGTTGAAACAACTCGAGGTATTTGATTCTCATTAACTCCTCGAATTCCTAGGTTGACTCTTCAATTTTCTTGCCCCTCCAAAGCACCTTCACCTGCGGTACTACCTTTTGTCGAAGACTTCGGTTTCGTTGTTCTAGAATTTGAATCAAACGCTGCTCGAAGATCAGGTTAGGTTCCACCTCAACAATATCCACCAGAGTCAAATGAGAAGGATCACTATGATATCTCCTACTAAACTTGGTAAGCTGTGTACGCATGACTATGAAGATGTTCCGCATGATAGCATATGGCAACACATTAAGTTAAGTAAGAAATTTCCGAATGTGAAATCATACATTATAACAAACTTAGACGATTGCATTAGGATCAGATGAAACTTAAAGTCATATTAGTGATACTTATCCTTACAAAAAATATGATTGATATTTATAAAAATTGCATTTGTATTTGTAAACATAAAGAAATTAAAAAAATGAATAGGCAAGTAAAACAATTAACAATCTATATTATGCGTTGAAATATTTTATTTTAAACAATTAAGGCTCTGTTCTCTTCATGGGATTATAATCCCGATCCATTCCATTCCATTCCATTCCAATCCATTCCATTCTCGGGTCATCCATTCCAATCCATTCTAATCCCGACAATGCATTCTAATCCATTCTAATCCTGGCAATCCATTCTAATCCATTCTAATCCCGACAATCCATTATAATCCATTCTAATCCCGACAATATATATTTTTGAAAATTTAAATCTTAATTAAAATTAAATTCTTAATTAAACTCTTGAAAATTTAAATCTTGACGACACAATAATGTTCATAACAAATTTGTTTTTTTTTTTTTTACTATATTTTTGTTACATAATAATTTATTGTAGATACAATATCTATCCTAACAAGTAGATAAAGAAGTGCTTCAATTATCCTCGTAATTTCTTCCTCCTCTATATCATCATCATCTTGGAACCTCATATTTCCAACACACACATCTTGTCATATTCCATCTGCAATATTTGCACGAATGTCTCGCATTAACATTGTTCGTGTCGGATTAGTGAAATCTAAATCAGCTACACGTTCAATATTTTGGGGACCATGAGAAATTGGAATCCCTAACTTGTCTAATCGAATGAAATTATGTAAAGTGCATGTTGCCTCAATTATAGCCAATTGATACGTTTCTTCCATTTGTGCCATCATTCTTAAAAATTTCCACCTTTTTTTCAATACTCCAAAAATTCTTTCAACTACATTGCGTAATGACGAATGTCAGTAATTAAAATTCTCTAATTTTTCATCTGGAGGACCACCATTTTGAAATTCAGGAGTGTGAAGTCTCACGCCTCTTTCAAGATATGGACTCAAGTATCCCATAGTATCTGGATATCCAGAGTCCACAAAATAGTACTTGCCTGTTCATGCAATGAACAATGTCATTTCATTATCTTTTCACAACTATTTGACGACAAATTGATTGGAACTAAACTGACCTGAATTGATTAGAGCCGAATCGAATCAAACTGAAATTAAGCTGAAATCAACAGGCAATTTTTTTATTTGAAAATAATAATAATAATGATGATAATAATAATAATAATGATGATAATAATAATAATAATGATGATAATAATAATAATAATAATAATAATAATAATAATAATAATAATAATAATAATAATAATAATAATAATAATAATAATAATAATAATAATAACAATGTTAAAAAATAATTACCATTGTTACAAAATATTAATAACTAATGATAATAATAATCCCAGTAATCCATTCTAATCCATTCTAATCCCGACAATTCATTCTAATCCATTCTAATCCCGGCAATCCATTCTAATCCATTCTAATCCCGGCAATCCATTCTAATCCCATCCATTCCATTCCATTCCAATCCAATCCAATCCAATCCATTCCATTCCATTCCATTCCAACCAAATCCCGTGAAGAGAACAGAGCCTAAATACCTCATTGTAGGGATCAATATCCCACCAATGTTATGTACTCAATGATATAAGAAACACTTTTTAAGAAGTATCTATGGAACATAGATTACTATGGTATGCAGATATGCAGATTTGTTGCTTTAATAGAGCAAAACAAATTAAAGGTATTACACTATTATACTAGAAAAATTATTATTTGTGGATTTTTTAAACTATTGATTTCATAATAACTTAATATGGATTATATACAAGTGTTTTAATAAGAACTTGAAATTAGATAACTCAAATTTAACACTATAATTATTTGAGCTATTGTAAATTTATTCAGATTATTACATAAGTTGTTTAACACCTTGTTCACATCAATGTTGGTACTATAAGTTGTCAACTCTTCGAAGCTTTGGTAAATATCTAATAATAACAAAAAACTATTTAATATTACGAGATGCCTAATAAATAAATAAATAAATAAAGGGAAGAAAAAATGCAACATTTACCTAAATTTTGTAAAACCAAAAGCCCCAACATCTCTCACCTATCCGAGACTTCATATTTTGACGAAATTGGTGGCCATTAGGGCCATAATAATATTGTACTTGTAGTTGGACAAGGACATAAACAAAAAGGAATAGTGGTTTGAGTTACGAAAATAAATTTCGTAAAACATGTTTAGTGCAAGGTATATATGTTACCTAGCATGTTTAGTTACCGATTATGATTTATACATTGATACATTAAAATGTAATGTTTTGCTCAGCTTTTGATGATGCATTTTTGTTATCCACTTTCCTCAAATGATATACTTTAGACAGTCCATTATTACATTTCAAAAAGTATTGAGAACAAAGTGTATATTTGTAAATAGGTTGATTGTAATTGCTCGTGGTTTAGCTTATAGAGTTGAAATGTTTTTTGTTAGCCCACTAAAGGTAGTTCAATTTTATAATCGCTTTAAATCAATAACTTACACGTTGTTTTGATACAAGTAAATTGAGAGAAAGGGAGGGAAGGGGAAGGAAGAGGGGCAAGCTCTCTTGTATGAATATTTGGTTGGGTGAATGAGGGAGAGGGAGAGAAAGTGATTCATTTTCTCTCCTTCTTTGATAAATATTATCCCTCCAAAATTAGAGAGAGTTGGAAGGGAATTGAATCTCCTTTCTCCTTTCCTTTCTTTCCCCTTCCCTTCATCTTATTTCTCTCCCCTACTTTTCCCTCTTAAATTATTATCCAAACGTAGCATTAGTTATAAATTAGTTTTGATAGTTAGAGTTCAGTAATTTTGAGTACTTGATATTAAAATCAAGTGTACCAATAATATCTCTGATTTATAGTATAATTTGATCTTCCAAATTTTAAAAACAAGAGGTTGTATGTGTCTATTGCTTCTTACTTATTATTAGATACTAAGGCCATAATTTTTTGAGTATATTTTCAGTTCAATGTAGTAAGTTTTAGTTCGGGTTTTTTCAGTGCACTAGTTTTTTTTTTTATAATAAAAAAATAGGATTATTTGAATGAAAATTTTATCTCAATATATTTCACTTCAATTAGGTTCACCTCAAAAGAACAGGGCCTAAAACAAGGATATCATAGCGTGACGTTTCAAAAGGCTGGTAGTATAAGATGCGCTTCCACATTCAAAAAAAATAATCATTTTGGATATGCTTCTATGTGTTAAATTCAAATTAGAGTAAAAAAATTTAATCAAACCAAGTAACTTATCGTCTAATCCATAGTCTTGCAATTGAACTACTCATTGTCCATGACACTTATATCACTAGAAAACAATTGAATAAGCATCATGTGACTACATTTTAATTTTTAAATAAAATAAACATATTGCGTAACACTTTTTAAAGTCCAAATTTAAACATTGTACTTGAAGAATCACGTTCATCGGTCAACATATTAATTGCTTTAATGGATTCTAACATGGAAATCAGGTCATTTCCGTTTTTTGTTGATTTGTTTCCAAAGAAGGTTTGAACAAATGAAGGAACTCTCGGTGTAAATGCAAGCCTTTGTTTTAATCTCACTATTTCACAAGC
>PYUH01000239.1:697198-711825 GCA_016808085.1 Suaeda aralocaspica | reverse complement strand
ATGGGAGGGAATTTTTTCACTTTTTGCCGTCAATCTTGCATTTTAGGTGTGAGAATACTACCTTAATATTTCTCTCCTTAATTTGCCACCTAAATTTAATTAATTAGTTTTTTTTATTTGGGTACCATTTAATTCCTATCGAATTTTCTTCTTCTTCCTCTGTACAAAAAACTTCTTTCTTACTAAAGTCCATTATTTGTTCTCATGGCTTTTTTTAGGGGGTTGGAGGTGAAAATGGAGATATAAAAATATTTTTAATGCAAATACTACCTTCGTTAACTTTTAGTTGCAACACTTAGTGTTGCACGCACCCCTAGACATTTTTTTTAATGATGTTTAGCAAATTGTAAGGGTATTTGATTAAATATAGAGGAGAGAAAAAAAATGATTGAGGGTGGACCACCCAAAAGTTGGAGCCAATTTTTTTAGGGGGAAAAAGTTTCCCCTTAAAACATCAAATGTTTAACCATTTTTTAATTTCCCTCTACATTTAAGGGAAATTCAAATCTAAACCTTTCAAAGTTTTGTTTCACAACTACTACCCTATATATACACTTCCCAAACACCATTTTGAACCAAAGTTGCTGCTTTCCCAAAAAAAAAAAAAAAAAAAAACAAAAGAAAAAAAACAAAAAATTAAAANGCAATAAATTACAGCCAAATTACATGGCAAAATCACCCAAAAAAATCAAAGCTCCTAAGTTAGCCTTCTTCCTAAACTCCTCCAGCAGCATTCAATACAAGTTCTTCATCTTCATTCATCAGTTGTGGTGTTGGCCTTTACATTCATCCCCAAAAAGTAGGAATCCCCACTGAACTGCCACATCCATCCAAGTCCAACCTGTAAAAAGGAACTCAGGGAAGGCAGAAACAAAATTCAATCAAGTAACAACAATGGCAGACAATGAAGTAGATGATGGTTGGTTCTCCATTGAACAGATTCTGCTTGAACAAGAAGAAATTGAACAAAGACACAGGGCAGAAACAGAGGACAATGTAAGTAGGTGCAAACCAGAACTATCCCTTGAGAAAAGGAGGAAAATAGTTGACAACATACTTGCAATGAAAAAAGAAGAAAACCTTCCATATCGTAGTCAAGCATAACTAGCAAGGGAAGTGGGGGTTTACAAATCAACAATAAGTAGACTTTACTCATATGTAAAGAAACAGAGGCAGAAAGGACAGTTAATTGATGTCATATAATCCTACAAAACAGGTAAAGTGGGTAGAAAACCAAAGGAAATCAGTGATGATATATTGCAGTCAGTGCCATTACAATTCAGGACAACTTTAAGATTTTTTTGCAAAACATTTGAATGTTTCTCATGTGTATGTGCACAAGCTTAAGAACAGGGGTAGACTAAGAAGTCACACAAGCACAAACCATCCCAGATTAACCCCTGACCGAAAAATTGCAAGAATGAAGTGGGTTTTATCACACATCATTCCTGGAACACCAACCCAAAAAACAACATTTCATAATATGCAATTAACCCTACACACAGATGAGAAGTGGTTCTACTTGAACCCAGAAACAAGAAGGTTTTATTTGTTGCCAAAGGAGGATGATCCATGCAGATGTGATGTGTCAAAAAGGTACAACATTAAGGCAATGTTTATGGCTATCATTGGAAGACCCTTGTTTGATGAATCATGAAGAATGCTTTATAGTGGGAAATATGGAATATGACCTTTCATTTACCACAAACAAGCAACAAACAACAGCAAAAATAGGGCTGCATGAACTTGGGAAGTAAAGGCACATCAAAAGGCACATCAAAATGTCACAAGAGATGTCACATTATACCATGTGTTAAAAAAAATTGGCCACATGAAATTCTTGGAAAAGAACTTTACATTCAATGGGATAATAATAAGCCTCATCAAATTCCATTTGATAATGAATGGATACAAACAACAAAGATAGATGTATGGAATATTAATATGGTTTTTGAGCCAGCTCAATCACCAGACCTGAATGGCCTAGACCTAGGTTTATTCAACTCAATCCAATCAATTTAGTACCAACACTTTCCAACAACAATTGAGGAACTCATTGATCATGTCAATCATGCATATGAGACACTTTATCCTATTGTAAACAAGTACACTTGGCTTACATTGCAATCATGTATGACTGACATTTTGTCAGTAAAAGGAGGGAACAACTACAAGATAGATCATATGGGTAAGAGGGGATTGGATGAGTTGGGACTTCTCCCAGAGAACTTAGAACTTGATCAGAAAGTTGTTGAAGAAGTTGTGCAATACTTGAATGACAAATTCAGGCAAACAGCAATGGAAAGACAGGCAGAAGTTGATAACAACCTACATGTTGATGCTGACTGAAAAACAAAGGAGCAACAAAACACATCATGACTGCCACATGTAACCTCAACAACTTCAATGGAGTAATGAAGCAATCAGGTTATATGTATTTTGAATGACTGATTTTGCGTAGGTTTGTAAATATGTATGTCTGTAATTGACTTTTGAATAGGCAGTCATGATAACAATCAATGTGTGTATGACCTTCAAATGAAAATGATAAACATCATGAAATGGTATTTTGCAGAAAAAAAAAATTGGTTGAATGTGTATTTATCAATCTATCAAAGACATTATATATCATCATTAACACCAATCATGAGAGTGATTCACCACAACTGAACTGTTGAAAACAGAATAGGAGCATCACAACTCATGATTGGGTTTTACATTAGTCTCTTCATCATTTGGAATTTAGACAAATATGCATATAAGTGACAAATTGGGGACTCAAAATCTACCATCATATGGGACTCATGTTAGTGCTGTGCATGAAGCTTAAAGTCACTGAATTGTAATGCACATATGAGGGGTGATCATCATTCATCAATCAACAACCAAGGGTTAAATTCAAACAACAATTTAGACATCAATCAAACATATGTTAGTTAATAAACAACATTGTAGTGAACTTGAAACAAAAGTGCAAGCAACATCAACTGACTAAATTAAAATCAAAATTCTCAACATAACAATAAAACACAGTAAAGCAGGAATAAGTGTCAAACAATCAAAATGCTTAACATCAAGTGTCAGAATTAACAATCAAAATGCTCAACAACACCAACATCATTAATTCAGACATAAGTAAGAAAATGATAATGAAGCAGGAAGCAATCAAGTGAAACCTAAGATACAACAATACAATCAAACAACATCCAAATCAATTCATCACAAATCATGTGCAAAATAATCACTTATAACAGTATAAAAATCAAGTTCATAAGTTGATCAATTTACTCATAATGAAGAAGAAAATGCACAGAAGTACAATCAACACCAAAAAAATGCACAAAAAACACATTTTGCTGCAGTTTTTTGCCGGTTATTTGCTGCGGTTTTGAACCGCAGCACTTATAGCAGCAGCAAATGATGAAATTTTATTTGTTGCGGTTAAACCGCAGCAAAAAATAAGGTTATTTGCTGCGGTTCTTTGGACAACCGCAGCAAATAACACCTCAGAAAATGGAGGGAAACAGGGTTATTTGCTACGG
The DNA here is from genome assembly GCA_016808085.1 of Suaeda aralocaspica. Taxonomy (NCBI): domain Eukaryota; kingdom Viridiplantae; phylum Streptophyta; class Magnoliopsida; order Caryophyllales; family Amaranthaceae; genus Suaeda; species Suaeda aralocaspica. The sequence continues at coordinate 708,283 of PYUH01000239.1, read as the reverse complement.
TTGTCCAAAGAAGCGCAGCAAATAACAGCAGCAGATGTCCTGTTTCCCTCCAATTTTAGTTGAGTTATTTGCTGCGGTTAATTGAATAACCGCAGCAAATAATACTTTTTTTTGGGTAATTTTCTGAAATTATTTTATGCTCCTAATTCCTAATATCATCCACGCTCCCTGCAAATAATATTCCGCAGCTAGTACCCAATTTATCGAAACCAAATTCAGTTCAATTAATATAAATTAATCGATTGTTATTACAAATTACCAATACACAAATTACCAATAGCTAAAAGTTCAATTAATAACTAAGTTAAGGGAATGTACTAATATATTCCTAGCTTCTTCATAAACAATGTGTGTACAAGAATGTCACAACCTTGTCTCGAACCTCGCTTATTTGTGCTTTGCTGAATGGCCCTTCTCGAACCCATGTAGCTTTTGTGAATACCTAATAAATAATAATTTAAAACTAGTTTAATGATACTTCCTTAATAGCAATCACAAAAACCATAAGTGCATGTTAAACGAACACCATGAACTTTGAACACATAAACGAACAACTAAGAACCACAAGACGCAACCAACTCCCTTAATAACTCCAACATACACACACAACAACTCATGGCTCATAACACAACAACAGCTANGAAACACCTAAACCTGAATAGTACCAATAGCTTTAAGTTCAGTACCAAAAGCCTAGGTCTTTGGGGCAAATAATTCAGACCCCCATTTAAAAAGATTGAAGCTTTATTAAAAGGGTAATGAAATGAGTCAAAATATGACCGTGATTCAAGTTCTTCTACGGTTTTGATTGGGTATGAGGTTGGAATTGAGGGTTTTTTGGGGTCAAAATTTGGGGGTTTTAAAAGGGGTTTTGATTCTGATGAAGTTTCAATTACATTTTGAAGTGCGTGGAAACTTCATGACAATCAAAATCTAAGCTCACCTTCTATGATAAGGTGGAATTATGGAAGCAATAATCATAATTTTCTAAGTCAATGGTCAACAAATAATATCGGTTGACTTTTCCTACATATTTTCATTGTGATAATCTATTTTATTAGCCAAAAGTGGCATTAATTTGGTCGGGCGAAGAAGAATTAGGTAGGTATTATTGATATAAATTTAGCTAGATGAGTAAAATTAGTTGATATATTATTCCTCACGCAATTGATGATACTATACTATGACTTGATGTCTTGATTATTTAAAAGTTAGAAATTATGTTTTCTGATAGCATTGAATTATTGTTATAAGCTTTTAGCAAGCTCCTCCGTTACACCTGAAGTAGTAGTAGTTGTAGACTTGCAATAGTATGCCATATTCATCGAACACATACTTAAATCGCTATAAGCCAGCCTATAAACTATGCACCTATCATACTATCACCTTTGAACTTTCTAGTCGTCGTTACTAATTGAATTAAATGTGGATATTAGTAGGACAAAGTTATGTTTAAAGCTGATAAATCTTGTTAACAATGTCTTATGTGCTATATGGAGACATTAGCGACGTCACTAGTTGTTTTTTTTTTCCCAGAGAAAATGTACTCTTAAGTAAAGTACCACAGTTTCTTAAGAACTACTCATAAGAAAATACGGAGTACTGAAAAATGAAGTATGTTGCGTCTAGTTTATTAGGGGATAAATTAAAGCCATTGAAATGCCATAAACGGATAAACCATATAGGATATGCCAAGAATAATATATATGCGAGATAAATGTCTTCAAAAATCAGATATAAATACTTGAGTAAAGATGCAACTATCTGCATCATTGCAACAACAATTGCATGGTTGCATTACAAGGCAATTACTCCATTAGCAGAAAACCATTCTCTATGTATGGAAATCCATACAGGAGATCGAATCGGTTCACTGCCAAAGGAGATTTGCCCGGCAATCCAGCTATGCATGTAGTCGTGAAGGTAAGCTCATTCTTAAGTACTCTATTTTAGACTAAAGTAGTTGATTGTGATGAAATTTGGGGGGTTTTAAAAGGGGTTTTAAAAGAATACATTAAAAGGGTCGAAATTTAACAGCATGTCAACTACAAATTGAAATTTGAAGCTAAAGCTAAAGCTAATTTAACAGACTACAAGTCCGAAACAGACACGCAATCCAATAAACCGCCCAAAACAGTCCAAAACAACTCAACACAAAACCAGACCAACAAGACAGACCAACACAAATCCTATTCACCCACGTCATAATCAATAATCTACGTAGCGACTGAGGACGGCAAGAATCAAATTGATACACCTTGTATGTCAAAGGTGATATCAACAAAAGCACCCAATGTGAACTGCGCCAAACAAGAGAAAGCATAACATTTGGAAATCGAAACTAAAAATGGGAAAGTGAAACAAGAGAAGGAACAATAAGGGTGGGGGGAGAAACAATGGGAAAGTGAAACAGACTTACTCCTCAAGTGACGGAGCGATAATGAACTTCCTTTTTGCTCGAATTGCTTCTTTGATGGTGGTTTCAAGGTACGCTTTCACATCACCGTTGCTCTTTAGACATCGATCCTCATAAATCTCTTGAGGACACAACCACCCCACCTTGTTCATGGTATTGGTTCCGGCCAAATCTAAGTACACACAACTAATTAAGGTGGAAAAAAAAGGGGAAACATTAGTGTACAAGTTGCTGCATCTCATAAACAGTTATTCAAACAAAATCAATAGAATTAAAGAGGCAGCTTATGGAAATAGAACATACATGAATTATGTAAAAATGGACTTCAATTAGGTTTGTAAGTAAAAAGCATGGAATTTAAAATTAAAAAGGTACAGAGAAAGCAGTAACCTCATGAACGCTTGCAACACTGACAAAGACAACATCTCCCCAACGAGGAAATCATAAACATCAGCTTTCGTTACACATGTCTCAGCATCCTCAAAGTAGTGGAATTGATCCTTGCTCAACCACACCTTTAAAGGATTCTCTTCCGGCTCATCTTTGGTGCATTCATGTAGCCACTGACACGCGGGTGACACATTTTTGTACACCTCATCTTCATCTTCCTTGTTTGAACCTTTCGAGGAAATCTTGTTGTTCGGGCCATCCTTTTGTTCTTTTGCGGAATCTCTGTTCCCGTGTTGTTGTTCTTGTTCTCTTTCAGCTCTCCCCTTTATTCACATTAACATATATATGAGAACGACAATAAAAAGGATTAAAACGATAATTGGAAAATTAGTATTAATCAATTTTATTTAAGGGTTTTAATCACCTCTTCTGGAAACCGCACCCATTTCCTAGGCCACGTTACAAAACTCCCTCGTGCTTCTCCAAAAGTATTCAATCCCCACTCTGGCCGCGGAAGGGGAAGTATTACATCTTCCCATCCGTCTACAGTAGAATCAACCGACACGTTACAATTGCCTACACTAACAGCTTGGAGATGCGAGACTTGGGCCTGGACAGTTGGTTGAAGATGGCCAAATGCAACCACCAGTAAACCACCATTTCCACCTCGTGGATCCCGGAGAAGCAATGTGCATGGTGTTTCCTCCTGCAAAATAATTACAGTTGAAGGCCATATGATCAAAAAATAAAGTTAAAAGTATTAAAAAATGAAGTGTAAAGTATTAAAAAATGAAGTTAAAAGTATGAAAAAAGTTAGCAAACATTACCTCCACTTCTGGAATGGGAGGCTCACTTGAAGCTCGGGAATTCTGTTTTCGCCGGCTTGACTTGTCATGAACTTCATCTTCATTAGGTGAATCTACATCATGAATTCCCACCTTCTCACATAGAGCTTTGAACTTTTCTTTGACCAACTCCTCCACCATTTTTTCCATTTCTGGACTCATCTTCGTTTTTGAAGAACTACTTCCTGACTTGTCTTGTGGAAATGCCTTTCTCTTACCTAAACATATACCTCCCAAACCTTTCACACGTCATGCGTGGTCCGGGGGAAGTCCTGCTGTAGGGGTAGGATTCTGACCTTGTGATTCACCCTCGTTGTTCGTTCCAAGCTGTGTTATAGATACAAAATTGAATTTTGATATTATGTTCAATCAAGTACTATTGATGTTTTATTTTAATTGAATCTTGGTTTTATGTTCTACTTTAATTCAATCTTGATATTAGACAAAGTAAATAGGAATGGGTAGGATTTCTCAAAATTAGTTGGCATGAAATACGTAGTAGCTACAAATCAAACAAAAAAATAGCAACAATCAAACAAAGAATAGCAAAAACGAAAATAGCCAAAAACAAACGAAAATAGCAAAAATCAAACAAAAATGGCAAAAAATGAAACGAATTTTCTTACCACAGCATCTGCCACTTTCTTCAACTTAGGGTCTACAATCACTTGCCTCCCACTTGCATCTCGAGCATGTAAAGAACAGTACCAATCTACCACGCGATTTGAGCCAATAACCGTAACAGATGAAGAAGAGGTGGCTTCCTTGTCACCAACACACGACACCACCTTTTCATAAAAACCTTCTTCTTTCCAATCATCTTTTGACCGCTCATACGGTTTCTGCCCCATGCGGTGATAGGCCTTCTTTTGCGAGGCACTTTGCGAAACAATAGCGCGTTTTTCCTGTCCAAATCAAAAGGCAAATGATGGTTAGTAAAACATAGGATTAATGTAACAACAGATACGATGGTTAGTGATATACTTACTACTTGCTCCGGAGTTGTCTTCTTTGCAACAAAGGCCTCCCATTCTTTGCTCGATATGTGAGGGTAAATATCGTATGGCATCTTATTAGCTTCCTTCTTTGATCGCTTCCTTTTTTTGGTGATCCACCCACTCACAAGTTTAAACTTAAAATCTCTAAATCTTTCCGCAACGGCCGAGAGAAAAAGTTGCCTCTTAGCCTCATCAACTTCGATATGGAACAAATTCTACATAAAACAAATATGTTTCAGCATATACTACATTAAAGTTAAGCCAATATGCCAGTTAAACCATAAATATAAACATCTTCTACACATAACAAGGACATACCACAGTATCTTGCCACATAGCTGCTTTCAAGCCATCCTCCACGTCTTCCCACTTCAGCAAAATAGATAGCTTTCTCATACAAATGCTGATATGTCTCCCATACATTTTTCGCCACACACCGCATGGTTAGCCAGCACATTGTACTCGAGATACATTGGTGTAGTCGACTTCACACCCCTAGACGGACCTCTTCCTCTCCTGTTGCACAAAGACTTCGTCACACCCCTGTCAGCAGAAGATGTCTGCTGACCAGCAGCCTGATCAGGTGTAGAATCAGGTTGCTCAACAGCAGCCTGATCAGGTGCAAATTGGGGGCAGTTTTAGGGGCTGCAGTTTCGGCTTCATCAATTGGTGGTGCTTCGTCAGCCATTCTCTCGAACTGCTCTACCTTCTGAAGGAATTTGTCATACTCTATATCCTCCGGCTCTCCTTGATCTTCCTCTAAGCGATGGTCAAAACTTGGGTCCGACGTAGAACTTGAATCATCACCGCTATGTACATCGTCATCACTGGACATGGACTTCAATGCAACCTACAAACACAAATCAATGTAAATACAAATAATGGACATGAAAGAAATCTTTAGCCGATATCATAACAATATACCAACATTCATTAAACAAAGTAAAAATAAAATCATAACAAAATCAGTTACACAGTCACAGGATGATCTCAAAACAAAAAGCAGTCACAACGGCTCATGATCAGTGAAAATCACTCAAAATCATTGAAAAATCAGTCGTTCAAAATCATGCACAGTCAATTGCCACTCGCTCAAAATCAGTCATTAAATGTGAGTCAAAATCACTTAAAAATCACTCAAAAATCATTGACGCAAAATCCCTGGAATCATAATGAAATGTAATATTCATACTAAAATGTCTTACAATCAAATGTGATATCATATATAATGTGCATATCATAATTAAATTCTTACAATTTCGAGTACATTCAATTTTCAGCAGCAGTTTCCCTTCGGCGTGTCTTCACGCAGGTAATGGACTCGTTGCAACCGATTCGCAACACTTGTTTTAGGACAAATAAAGGTGAAGAATCCTCAAAAGCATCATACTCTTCCTCATCGTCAACACTCTCCGATGCCGAGGATACTACGTTTCCCCGGCAACACTATAGACCATTTTGAGTCAGCAGGGTCGGTTACGTAGAAAACTTGCTTTGCTTGCCCCCAAGTGAAAGGCCAGGACCCTCACGCATTCGAGTCATGTCAACAAGAGTGAAACCACACGGTCTCATTTTTTACCGAACGCCGATTATTATACCCATTTGCATTTGAAAAGACAAACATTGAAGGTACAATACTCTAACTCCCACATTTGTGCAATTGGGCCATAGTACATTACCGTAGATCTATCGGAATTTGATCCTTTGCACTAGCATAAAAGGTGATGATGCCAACAAGGATACACCACTATTCTGGACACATGGGACTTTTGATCCTGATAAGTGGTCCAAATGAGTACCCATTTATTCATAACCCTCATATTTGTAACGTTTTTCCCGAGGACCATAAGCTAACCACTTCACCAATTCAGTCACACCCTGCAGATTCCCACAACAACTCGGTTGTGAAACCACTCAATAAATGTCTTATTATGCAAAGAACAATGCCCTTTTAGATATCCCTGGATTTTGAGTCTTTAAGATCTGCCAATGTTCAGTAAGAAAAGGATGAACTTCTGCCATATGATGTAACACATACAAATGAGCTTGATTGAGACTGTCATATTCGCCAAATCGTTCTTGACCCAATAGTACCCTTACCATCAAGCCTCCATTCAGGACGAGTTTTAGGCAAACCAATAGGATGTGCACCTGCAACGTATTCTGTTATGAAATTTCTGACCTCATCACTGATACCCCCTTGAACAATACTAGATTCTGGTCTTGCAGGATTCGTCACCTTGTTACCTAAGACCCCATATTTCTTTCTAAGGATAGCACCATCTCAAGAACACGGGACCTAGAAGCTTAATCTCACGAACGAGATGTAAAATTAGGTGGACCATTAAATCGAAGAATGCAGGCGGGAAAACATCTCAAACTTACAAAGAGTTTTCGACTACACGTGCTTGAGGGTATCCAACATAGTTGGATCTAGTGCTTTGCTACATATTGTAATGAAGAAGAACATAGTTCGTTGATGGTGTACCTAACATGTTTAGGTAAAATCCAACGGATTGCAATGGTAAAAAACACTTGCATCATAACATGACAGTCGTGTGATTTCATACTAGATAACATCAACTCACTATCTAAAGTCACAATCTTCTCATGTTAGAAATACCCGGCTGCACATTTGTGGAAGACTGAAAATAATGGGAATTTTATGTTTGTGGAAAAAACATTAAAGGGATCCATGAATATATTTCAGGCCTTAATGTATTCTTTTCACCAGAGATCCATTATTTCTCTATTTGTGGTATGTGCAGAACAATGACAATGCTCCCAGAACCTGGTTTCATATAAGTGAATCACTATTTCTCTTTTTGTGTTATATGGAAAACAATTTTGAGAGCATTGTTTGTCTTATACCTGTCCCGTGAATTGTCTGAAAGTTTCAGTTGAATCTTTACGGAGGCTTTTATCAATATGTTATAATTACTACTTGAACTCAACTATCTCATCAGCAACTTAATATGCTACAAAATGCTATAGACTTGCTGGTCTTTGCAAATTAATACTGTTGAGGATTTATCAATCGAAAGCATTCTACACAAAGAAAAATTAATGATAGGCTATTCTGACCTACTCCTCTAACACATGATAGTCGTGTGATTTCATACTAGATAACATCAACTCACCATCTAAAGTCACAAATCTTCTCATGTTAGAAGAATACCCTGACGGCACCTTTAATTTGTATAAAGATGTGCAAAAGTGTTTCTTCTCCGGTTTTGACATTGTGTAGCAAGCTGGAGGAAGGTAGTAGGTTTTTTTCTCTTCATTTGAACTTTGTTGCACCTTTTCCTTCCCCTTCCTTTTAGTGATGGCATCTTCCTCCTGATTCTTCCTTTTTTTACTCTCTTTCAGCTGAGGCCGAACTCGGGTCGAACTCCAACTTGTTTCAAGAACTCCAGACTCCCGTTGACTTTAGTGTCTTTAGTCTTGTTGGAATGTTGAAAGGGTGGCAAGTATGGCATCGCAAACATTTTTCTCGATGTGCATCACATCGAGACAATGTCTGACTTGTAAATCTCCGCCAATATGGAAGCTGCCAAAATATAGACTCCTTTTTCCACACCCGGAATAGTTGACGTTCGGTTTCCCAAAAATGGTTTGAACCCCCTTAACCTGTGAATACACCTCATAACCAGTTAATGAACGACGAGCAACACGATCCTCAACCATCCCATTGAATGCCTCTTTTTCTTCCGAAAAGTGTGGTTAGGGGGAAGAATCTTCGATGGCACCAGTCAACATACTTACCCCACCCATGTGAATCACCACGTCCATGCAAATAGGGCAAGCCTTCATCCCTTGTTCTGTACCCAGATAAGTTACCATAAGTTGGAAAGTCGTTGACAGTGCCCAAAAGCATTGCAGCACCAACGTGAAAGTCTCTTTTGCATGGGAATCATAGACCAAAAAACCCCTCATCCCATAATTTTCTTAAGTTATCAACTAGGGCTCCAAATACACTATCAATGTCATTACCGGGTTGCTTTGGACCAGAAATAAGAAGTGATAGCATAAGGTACTCTTCTTTTCATGCACAACCAAGGTAGTAGAAGATTATAGATAGTTAAAATTACCGGCCAGAACTATGCTTCGTACTAAGAGTACCGAAAGGGTTCATTCCATCGGTGCACAACCCTAGCCTGATATTGCGTTTGTCATCTCCAATGTCTTATACTTCCTGTTGATAGTCTTCCATTCCGGACCATCACCTGGATGTTGTAGCAAACCCTTCACCCTTCTCTACCCTCCGCATGCCACCTTAGATTCTAGCACCTACAATTGGAAAACAACCGCGTAATCTGGTGAATTGGAGATACCACAACACCTGGACGGCGGACCAGCGACACAGACCCGCCCCTGTGCGCTCAAACGTGGCAATGCACTGGGACACATCCAACAACTCAAATCTTCGTACAATAGCAACATGGACAGCATGATCTCCATACTCTAAGCGAAAACACACAGCTTCTAGCATAGAAGTCGACTGAGAAGCCATTGCCATCCGAACAGCCACTCATCGCTTTTCTAGCAACATTGTGAACTCATCGCCAATTGTTTTCTGACTTGACACTAACACTTCCATCACAGCAACAAGAATGGTAAATTTAGTACAACCGGGGTACAAGGCTTTCGAGAGGCCTCTGCAATGGATCCAAAGCCTCGTCCAATCTCAGGCCTTCCACCATCTCTTCGACTCATGATCCGCTTCATCGCGTTCGTAATCATCATCTTAAAGACATCACATTGGTGCATGAGTAAGTCCTTGTTATGTTGATGACTACTATCATCATGTTGATGATTACCACCGCGAAGAACGACAGTCATGGAATCCTACCTCACCTTGATACATCCACACCTAAAAGCAGGTCGAAAACCTGAAGAAGTAGGTGCACGCCTGACCCAGCAATGCTTTCAAACTACGATCATTGGCACACTTGAAACATGGACAGTAAAACCCCCCGGTTTTTTTGAGTTTGTGAATATGCTTTTGCACGCTCACAAAACTCAAACACCCCTTCTACAAATTTCGCCTTATCACGGCAATTGTACATCCGTGACCGATCCTTTGACATCTTGTGCAACTAACAACACACAATTGAAGGTATTCAGTACAATAACATAGTAAATTTAATATATGTTGTGTATAATTCTTTCAAAAATGTGCTTCTTGCTTTAATAACATTTAATTAGTTTATCAGTTCGCAATTGCTTACTATAATTGAAGAAGCAAATTACGTAGTAGTGAGAGATAATAAGGAATTTTTCAAAATCCATGTACACTTGTTAGTTTGGGAGGTTGGTTTTGTTTTCCAATAGCCTTCGAGTTGTGATAGCGACTAAGAGCATGTTGGTTCAAAACTTTGGAATGGGATGAATGGAGAATATGAAACCATAGAGTATGGAGTGAAAACCGTTTCTTTTTAGTATAAGTTTGTTTGGCTCATTGCTCTATGTTAACAAGGGTGTGGAATCCTATACCCTTGGTAAATGATTCCAACTTTTCATCTTTTTCGTCATTAATAGCACACCATTTCAACTACTAAAAGTTCGAACAAACACCCACTGCTGAGGTATTACTATGGATTAGTAATGGATAATTTTTATTGTGAATGATGAAAATGTACACTTCTTCTAACTGTATAACTGAAATACTCATTTGAGTTTTTGACTTAGTATTTGAAATGGACTCCAGCTTAGCTCGATTTTGAGTTTCCAAGTTTTGAATTTGTTGGTTACTATATGTATACTTGATTTTTGAACCAAAACCAACATAAGATACCACCTAGTTCGAAATTCTTTTAAACCTTAAACCTGAATCTAGCTTCTTTAAACTTTTAAAACGTAATTGAACAAAGCAAATCCACAAAGGACCTTCAAGCAAACGGTCCAAACACATTGAAATCCTAAAATGTGTTCAAGCCAAAATAAATTCAAACATACACTGATAAGCATATGAGTAAATAAGCCAAAATAAACAGCATTATCTGAATACAATTGTTTGCAAAAAATCAAAAATAAAAGTTAGGGTTTTCAAATACCAGTTTAGGTTTTTCGAAGGACCAAAAACAGAAGACGAAGACGACGAGGAGGTAGGAGACGGCTGAGGAACAAAAACAACAACAATTAAACATAAAAATCAGAATAAAAAATCATGAACAAAAACATGAACAATTGATTGTACTGCGAAAAGATCATCTAGTGCAACTTCACAAAAGGAACGCTTATTGGGATGCTTCTCAGTTTCATTAAATCTTAAGAGCTAAAGTCTAAATGTAGAGTATTGAACTGCGAAAAATAAACAGGACTCCTTTCAATGGGAAATCTTATATTAGTCTGCTGAATGAATAGAGTTAGTTAGTAAACAAAGTAGGCAGTGAATCCTAACATTCATCCTCATAGAATTCAAGCGAAAGGCTTA
>PYUH01000239.1:685726-697173 GCA_016808085.1 Suaeda aralocaspica | reverse complement strand
CACCAGGGGGGAACCAAAATTTTGCGGGTCCAAAAAAAAAAAAATACAGGGACAGTCAGGAGAAGAGCAAGAAGGACAGCCAATGACAGGCTCACACCCAAAAAAAATCAAAGCCCTAAGTTGCCTCCAAACGCCTCCAGGCCAACATTCGGTCCAGCTGCATTCATCAGTTGTGGGTTGGCCTTTACATTCATACCCAAAAAGTGGAATCCCCACTGAACTGCCACATCCATCCAAAGCCAACCGTAAAAAGGAACTCAGGGAAGGCAGAAACAAATTCATGCAGTACAACAAGGCAGACAAGAAGGAGAGAGGTGGGAGGGGCCAGGAACAGATCTGCGGGAACAAGAAGAAAGGAACAAAGACACAGGACAGAAACAGAGGACAATGTAAGAGTAGGTTCAAAACCAGAACATCCCTTGAGAAAAAGGGAGGAACGTGAGGAACACACGTCTCAATGAAAAAGAAGAAAACTCCAGAGCGGAAGCAAACGAGCAGGAGACGTGGGGGTTTACAATTCAACAAAAGTAGACTTTACTCATATAAAGAAACAGAGGCAGAGAAGGACAGTTAATTGATGTCATATACACCTACAAACACAGTAAAGTGGGTAGAAACCAAGGAAATCATGATGATATATGCAGTCAGTGCCATTACAATTCAGGACAACTTTAAGATTTTTTTGCAAAACTTTGAATGTTTCTCATGTGTATGTGCACAAGCTTAAGAACAGGGTAGACTAAGAAGTCACAAAGCACAAACCATCCCAATTAACCCCTGACCGAAAAATTGCAAGAATGAATGTGGTTTTACACACATCATTCCTGGAACACCAACCCAAAAAACACATTCCATAATATGCATAACCCTACACACAGATGAGAAGTGGTTCTACTTGAACCCAGAAACAAGAAGGTTTTATTTGTGCCAAAGGAGGATGATCCATGCAGTGTGATGTGTCAAAAAGTACAACATTAAGGCATGTTTATGCTTCCTTGGAAGACCCTTGTTTGATGACATGAGAATGCTTTATAGTGGGAAATATGGAATATGACCTTTCATTTACCACAAACAAGCACAACAACAGCAAAAATGGGCTCATGAACTTGGGAAGTAAAGCACATCAAAAGGCACATCAAAATGTCACAAGAGATGTCACATTATACCATGTGTTAAAAAAAATGGCCACATGAAATTCTTGGAAAAGAACTTTACATTCAATGGGATATAATAAGCCTCATCAAATTCCATTTGATAATGAATGGATACAAACAACAAAGATAGATGTATGGAATATTAATTGGTTTTTGAGCCAGCTCATCACCAGACCTGAATGGCCTAGACCTAGGTTTATTCAACTCAATCCAATCAATTTAGTACCACACTTTCCAACAACAATTGAGGAACTCATTGATCATGTCAATCATGCATATGAGACACTTTATCCTATTGTAACAATACACTTGGCTTACATTGCAATCATGTATGACTGACATTTGTCAGTAAAAGAGGGAACCAACTACAAGATAGATCATATGGGTAAGAGGGGATTGGAGAGTTGGGACTTCTCCCAGAGAACTTAGAACTTGATCAGAAAGTTGTTGAAGAAGTTGTGCAATACTTGAATGACAAATTCAGGAAAAAACACAATGGAAAGACAGGCAGAAGTTATACAACCTACATGTTGATGCTGACTGAAAAACAAGGAGCAACAAAACACATCATGACTGCCACATGTAACCTCAACAACTTCAATGGTAATGAAGCAATCAGGTTATATGTATTTGAATGACTGTTTGCGTAGGTTGTAAATATGTATGTCTGTAATTGGACTTTGAATAGGCAGTCATGAATAACAATCAATGTGTGTATGACCTTCAATGAATGATAACTCTAAATGGTATTTTGGCAAAAAAAAAATTGGTGAAGTGTATTTACAATCTATCAAGACATTATATCATCATTACACCACATCATGAAGTGATTCACCACAACTGAACTGTTGAAAACAAATGAGGAGCTCCCAACTCTGATTGGGTTTTACATTAGTCTCTCACATTGGAATAGACAAAATGCATATAAGTGACAAATGGGGGACTCAAAATCTACCATCATATGGGACTCATGTATGTGTGCAGAAGCTAAAGCCACTGAATTGTAATGCACATATGAGGGTGATCACATTCATCAATCAACCAAAGGGTTAATTCAAACAACAATTAGACATCAATCAAACATATGTTAGTTAATAAACAACATTGTAGGGAACTTGAAAACAAAGTGCAAGCAACACACAACGTGACAATTAAAACAAAACCAACAAACAATAAACACAGTAAGCAGATAAGTGTCAAACAATCAAAAAGCTACAATTCAGTTCAACAATCAAATGCTCAACAACACCAACATCAATTCGACATAAGTAAGAAAATGATAATGAAGCGAAGCAATCAAGTAAACCTAAGAATCAAAAATACAACAACAACACCAAATCACACAATCATGTGCAAAATAATCACTTAACAGTAAAAAAACATCAAGTGATCAAAACTCAAGGAAGAAGAAAATGCACAGAAGTACAACACCACCAAAAAAATGCACAAAACACATTTGCTGCTGTTTGGCCGGATTGCGGCGGTTTGAACCGCAGCACATAGCACAGCAAAGTGAGAATTAGTGTGTGCGGTTAACCGCAGCAAAAAAAAGGTATTGGCGGCTGCGGGACACCGCAGCAGAAATAACACCCAGAAAGGAGGGAAACAGGGTTATTTCTACGGTTGTCCAAAGAAGCGCAGCAATAACAGCAGCAGGTCCTGCCCCCAATTAGAGTTATTTGCTGCGTTAAGGATAACCGCAGCAAAAAAACTTTGGTGGAATTCTGATATAATGCTCCAATCCTAAACACCACGCCCCGCAATATATCCGCAGCCTAGTACCCAATTCGAAACCAAATCAGTTCAAAAATAAAACGAGTTATACATTCCAAACACCAATATAACCAAAGCTAAAAGTCAAAATAACAAAAGGGAAGGGACTAATAATTCCAGCTCTTCAACAATGTGTGTACAAGAGTCACAACCTGTCGAACCCGCATGCTGGCTGATTGGCCCTTCTCGAACCCATGTAGCTTTTGGAAACCTAAAAAAAATTAAAACTAGTTTAATGATACTCCTTAATAGCAATCACAAAAACCAAAGGTGCATGAACGAACACACAATGAAACTGAACACAAAACGACACAACTAAGAACCACAAGACGCAACCAACCCTAAAACTCCAACACAACACACACAACTCATGGCTCTACAGAAACACCTAAACCTGAATACCAATAGCTACAGTACCAAAAGCCGAGCGTGGGGCAAATAATTCAGACCCCCATTTAAAAGATTGAAGCTAAAAAAGGAATGAAAAGGCAAATATGAACCGTGACAAGTCTCTACGGTTTTTGATTGGGTATGAGGTTGGAATTGAGGGTTTTTGGGGTCAATGGGGGTTTTAAAAGGGGTTTTGATCTGATGAAGTTCAATTACATTGAAGGCGGGTGAAACTTGCATGACAGAAACTAATCCACTGCTATCCATTCAAAGTGGATATTATGGGAACAATAATCAAATGCAAGTCAAGGGTCAACAGAATATCGGGGACTTTCCACAATTTTATGTGATAATCATATAGAGCCAAAGTGGCATAATGGGCGGGCGAAGAAGGATTGGAGTGAGTATTATATGATATAAATTAGCTAGATGAGTAAAATTAGTTGATATTATTCCTCACGCAATTGAGTGATACTATACTATGACTTGATGCTTGATTATTAAAAGTTAGAAATATGTTTTCTGAAGCATTGAATTATGTGAATAAGCTTTAGCAAGCCCCCGTTACACCTGAAGTAGTAGTAGTTGTGTAGACTGCAAAGATTCAATTCATCGAACACAACAAACGCATAAGCACAGCCTAGAAACATGCACCTATCATACATATCACCGGAACTCAGCGTCGACTAATGAATAAATGTGATATAGTAGGACAAGTGTTAGGTGTAAAGCTGATAAAATCGTGTTACAAGTGCAGCTAAGATGGAGACTTGACGACGCACTTAGTTGCCCAGAGAAAATGACCTAGAAAGACCATTTCTAGAACTACTCAAGAAAATACGGAGTAGGAAAAATGAAGTATGTTGCGTCAGTAAGGGGATAAATTAAAGCCAGGAAATGCCATAAACGAGAACCAAAAGGAAG
This sequence comes from Suaeda aralocaspica, assembly GCA_016808085.1. NCBI lineage: Eukaryota > Viridiplantae > Streptophyta > Magnoliopsida > Caryophyllales > Amaranthaceae > Suaeda > Suaeda aralocaspica. The sequence continues at coordinate 692,932 of PYUH01000239.1, read as the reverse complement.
GCCAGAATAATAGCGAGAAAAGTAGCTTCAAAAATCAATATAAACTTGAGATAAGATGCAACACCAAGGCAACAACAATTGCATGTTGCAACAAGGCAAACCCAGGACAGAAACCCTCCTAGGTAGGGAATCCATACAGGATAGCGATCGGTTCACGCCAAAGGAGATGCCCGGCAATCCAGCTAGGCATGAGTCGTGTGAAGTAGCCATTCTTAAGACTCTATTAGACAAAGTAGTTGATTTGATGAAATTTGGGGGGGTTTTAAAAGGGTTAAAAGAATACATTAAAAGGGTCGAAATTTAACAGCATGTCAACTACAAATTGAAATTTGAAGCTAAAGCTAAAGCTATTTAACAGACTACAGTCCGAAACAGACACGCAATCCAATAACCCGCCAAAACAGTCCAAAACAACACAAACCCCAGACCAACAAGACAGACCACACAAATCCTATTCACCCACTCATAATCATAATCTACGTAGCGTACTGAGGACGGCAAATCAAATTGATACACCTTGTATGTCAAAGTGATAATCACAAAAAGCACCCAATGTGAACTGCGCCAAACAAGAGAAAGCATAACATTTGGAAATCGAAACTAAAAATGGAAAGTGAAAACAGAGAAGGAACATAAGGGGGGGAGAAACAATGGGAAGTGAAACAGACTACTCCCAAGTGACGGAGCGATAATGACTTCCTTTTGCTCGAATTGCTTCTTTGATGGTGGTTTCAAGGTACCTTTCACATCACCGTTGCTCTTTAGACACGATCCTCATAATCTCTGAGACACACCACCCCACCTTGTTCATGGTTGGTTCCGGCCAAATCTAAGTACACACTAATTAAGGTGAAAAGGGGGAACATTAGTGTACAAGTGCTGCATCTCATAAACAGTTATTCAAACAAACAATAGAATTAAAGAGGCACTTATGGAAATAAACATACATGAATTATGTAAAAATGGACTTCAATTAGGTTTGTAATAAAAAGCATGGAATTTAAAATTAAAAAGGTACAGAGAAAGCAGTAACCTCATGACCCTTGCACACTGACAAGACAACACTCCCCAACGGGAAACATAACATCAGCTTCGTTACACATGTTCCAGCATCCTCAAAGTATGGAATTGATCCTTGCTCAACCACACCTTTAAAGGATTCTCTTCCGGCTCATCTTTGGGTGCACATGTAGCCACGACACGCGGGTGACACATTTGGTACACCACTTCATCTCCTGTGTGAACCTTTCGAGGAAATCTTGTTGTTCGGGCCACCTTTGTTCTTTGCGGACTCCTGTTCCGGTTGTTGTTCTGTTCCTCTTTCAGCTCCCCCTTTATTCACATTACATATATGAGAACGACAATAAAAAGGATTAAACGATAATTGGAAAATTATTATTAATCAATTATTTAAGGGTAATCACCTCTTCTGGAAACCGCACCCATTTCCTAGGCCACGTTACAAAACTCCCTCGTGCTTCTCCAAAAGTATTCAATCCCCACTCTGGCCGCGGAAGGGGAGTATTACATCTTCCCATCCGTCTACAGTAGATCAACCAAACGTTACAATTGCCTACACTAACACTTGGAATGCGAGACTTGGGCCTGGACAGTTGGTTGAAGATGGCCAAATGCAACCACCAGTAAACCACCATTTCCACCTCGTGGATCCCGTAGAAGCATTGTGGCAGGTGTTTCCTCCTGCATAATTACAGTTGAGGCCATATGATCAAAAAATAAAGTTAAAAGTTTTAAAAAATGATGTAAAGTATTAAAAAATGAAGTTAAAAGTATGAAAAAAGTAGCAAACATTACCTCCACTTCTGGAATGGGAGGCTCACTTGAAGCTCGGGAATTCTGTTTTCGCCGCTTGACTTGTCATGAACTCATCTTCATTAGGTGAATCTACATCATGAAATTCCCACCTTCTCACATAGAGCTTGAACTTTTCTTTGACCAACTCCTCCACCATTTTTTCATTTCTGGACTCATCTTCGTTTTGAGAACTACTTCCTGACTTGTCTTGTGGAGCCTTTCTCTTACCTAAACATATACCTCCCAACCTTTCACACGTCATGCGTGGTCCGGGGGAAGTCCTGCTGTAGGGTTGGATTCTGACCTTGTGATTCACCCTCGTTGTTCGTTCCAAGCTGTGTTATATGTACAAAATTGAATTTGATATTTAGTTCAATCAAGTACATAGTGTTTTTTAATTAATCTTCTGGTTTTATGTTCTACTTTAATTCAATCTTGATATTAGACAAAGTAAATAGGAATGGGTAGGATCTCAAATTAGTTCATGATTACGTAGTCTACAAATCAAACAAAAATAAGCAACACAAACAAAGAATAGCAAAAACGAAAATAGCAAAAACAAACGAAATAGCACAAAATCAAACAAAAATGGCAAAAAGAAACGAATTTTCTTACCACAACATCTGCCACTTTCTCAACTTAGGGTCTACATCACCTTGCCTCCCACTTGCATCTCGAGCATGTAAGAACGTACCAATCTACCACGCGATTTGAGCCAATAACCGTAACAGAGAAGAAGAGAGGGTCTTCCTTGTCACCAACACACGACCACACCTTTTCAAAAAACCTTCTTCTTTCCAACACTTTTAACCGCTCATACGGTTTCGCCCCATGCGGTGTGATAGGCCTTCTTTTGCGAGGCACTTTGCGAAACAATAGCGCGTTTTTCCGTCCAAATCGAATTCTTAAAAGTCAAGAAGGCAAAATGCGTATCTGTAAAAACATGGAGAATTCAGGAGTAAGATGGTTCTATAGTAATACTACTATTACTGATTTGCATCTGGACAAGCATTGATCATCATCTGTTGCAACAAGTTAGTCCGATACTACTACTATTTGCTCCGGAGTCTTCTTGCCAAAGCCTCCCATTCGTTGCTCGATATGTGAGGGTAAATATCGTATGCATCTTATTAGCTTCCTTCTTTGATCACTTCTGTTTTTGGTGATCCACACCCACTCACAAGTTTTAAACTTAAAATCTCTACAACTTTCCGCCAACGGCCGAGAGAAAAAGTTGCCTCTTAGCCTCATCAACTTCGTAGATGGAACAATTCTACATAAAACAATATGTTCAGCATATACTACTTAAAAGTAAGCCAATTGCCAGTAAACCATATATAAAACCGACTTCTACACAAACAAGGACATACCACAGTATCTGCCACATAGCTGGCTTTCAAGCCCTTCCTCCACGTCTCCACTTCACAAATAGATACTTTCTCATACAGAGCTGATAGGTCCCCAACATTTATTCGCCACAACCTCGCAGGTTAGCGCCAGCACATTGTACTCGAGATACATTGGTGGTAGTCGACTTCACACCCCTAGACGGACCTCTTCCTCTCCTGTGCACAAAGACTCGTCACAACCCCTGTCAGCAGAAGATGTCTGCTGACCAGCAGCCTGATCAGGTGTATAATCAGGTTGCTCAACAGCAGCCTGATCAGAGTGGCAAATTGGGGGCAGTTTAGGGGGGGTCGGTGGGCTCTGTTCGGCTTCAATCAATGGTGGGTGGGCTCGTCACCATCCGCGAACTCGCGACTATTACTCAAGGAATTTATCGCGACTCGTATAGTCCTCCGGCTCTCCTTGATCTTCCTCTAAGCGATGGTCAAAAACTTGGGTCCGACGTAGAACTTGAATCATCACACGCTATGTACATCGTCATCACTGGACATGGACTTCAATGCCACCTCAAACACAAATCAATGTAAATACAAATAAGGACATGAAAGAATCTTTAGCCGATATCATAACAATATACCAACATTCAAACCAAGTAAAAAAAATCATAACAAATCAGTTACACAGTCACAGGATGATCTCAAAACAAAAAGAAAACACTCCATAAAATCATTGAAAAATCAGTCGTTCAAAATCATGCAAACAGTCAATTGCCACTCGCTCAAAATCAATCAAAATGTGAGTCAAAACACAAAAATCACCAAAACACCAAACTCAAAAATCATTGACGCAATCCTGAAATCAGAAGTGAATAGGAATCAGCGCAAAAGTGTCTTACCATCAAGGTGTATATCAGATTAATGTCAGACTCAGAATGACAATGTCCTGACAATAATGAAATGTATATATCATACTAAAATGTCTTACAATCAAATGTGTATATCATATATAAATGTGCATATCATAATTAAATGTCTTACAATTTCGAGTACATTCAATTTTCAGCAGCAGTTATCCCTTCGGCGTGGTCTTCACGCAGGTAACTGGACTCGTTAGCAACCGATTCGGCAACACTTGTTTTAGGACAAATAAAAGGTGAAGAATCCTCAAAAGCGTCATACTCTTCCTCATCGTCAACATCTCCGATGCCGAGGATACTACGTTTCCCCGGCAACACTATAGACCATTTTGAGTCAGCAGGGTCGGTTACGTAGAAAACTTGCTTTGCTTGCCCCGCAAGTATGAAAGGCTCAGGACCCTCACGCATTCGAGTCATGTCAACAAGAGTGAAACCACACGAATCATCATTTTTTTACCGAACGCCATTATTATCTACCCATTTGCATTTGAAAAGACAAACATTGAAGGTACAATACTCTAACTCCCACATTTGTGCAATTTGGCCATAGTACATTACCGTAGCATCTATCGGAATTTGATCCTTTGCACTAGCATAAAAGGTTGATGATGCCAACAAGGATACACCACTATTCTGGACACATGGGGAGAATTCATCTTGAGAGTAACAAGTGAGTAGGGTGGATTTCTCAAATTATTGCATGAATCGTATCCAGTCAATCAACAAAAATAGCATCAAACAGAAACAAAACGAAATAGCCAAAAACAACGAAAATAGCAAAATCAACAAATGGCAAAGAAACGATTTCTTACCACAACATCTGCCACTTCTTTCAACTAGGGCTACAAATCATTTGCCTCCCACTTGCTCTCGAGCATGTAAAGAACAGACACAACTCACCGCGATGAGACCAATAACCGTAACAGATGAAGAGGTGGCCCTCACCAACACACGACACCACCTTTTCATAAAAACCTTCTTCTTTCCAACATCAACCGCTCAAACGGTTCTCTGCCCCATGCGGTGATAGCCTTCTTGGCGAGGCACTTTGCGAAACAAGCGCGTTTTCCGCCAAATCAAAAGCAAAGATGGTTAGTAAAACATAGGATGTAACAACAATCAGGGTAGATTACTACTAGTTGCTCCGAGCTTCTTGCAACAAAGGCCTCCCCATCGTTGCTCGATATGGTGATAATACGTATGGCACTTATTAGCTTCCCTCTTGATCATCTTCTGTGTGGGATCCACCCACCACAAGTTTAAACTTAAAATCTCTAAATCTTCCGCAACGGCCGAGAGAAAAAGTTGCCTCTTAGCCCATCAACCAATAGGACAAATTCACTAAAACAAATAGGTTTCAGCATAACTACATTAAGTTAAGCCAAATGCCAGTTTAAACCATATATATAAACATCTTCTCCACATAACAAGGACATACACAGTATCTTGCCACCTAGCGGCTTTCAAGCCATCCCCACGTCTCCCACGCAAAAATGATAGCTTCTCACAAACTAATGTCTCCCACATTTTTCGCCACAAACCGCAGGGTTAGCCACACATTGACTCGAGATACATGGTGTAGCGACTTCACACACACCCGGACGACCTCTTCCTCTCCTGTTGCACAAAGACTTCGTCACACCCCTGCTCGCAGCAAGATGTCTGCGACCAGCAGCCTGATCAGGTGTAGAATCAGGTTGCTCACAGCAGCCTGACAGGTGCAAATTGGGGGCAGTTTAGGGCTGCAGTTTCGGCCATCAATGTGGTGGTGTCGTCAGCCATTCTCTCGAACTGCTCAATACCTTGAAGGAATTATCGTACTCTAATCCCCGGCCTCCGGATCTTCCTCTAAGCGATGGTCAAAACTTGGGTCCGACGTAGAACTGAATCATCACCGCTATGTACTCGTCATCACTGACATGGACTCAATGCAACCTACAAAACACAACAATGTAAATACAAATAAGGGGACATGAAAGAAACTTTAGCCGATATCATAACAATATACCAACATTCTTAACAAAGTAAAAATAAAATCAAACAAATCATTACAGTCACAGGATGATCTCAAAACAAAAAAATCACTCAAAATCATTGAAAACAGTCGTTCAAAATCATGCACATCAATTGCCACTCAGCCAAATCAATCATTAAATGTGAGTCAAAATCACTTAAAATCACTCAAAATCACTCAAAAATCATTGACCAGAAAATCCCTGGAATATCATAATGAAGTAATATCATACTAAAATGTCTTACAATCAAATGTGTATATCATATATAATGTGCATCATTAATTAAATGTCTACAATTTCAGTACATTCAATTTTCAGCAGCAGTTATCCCTTCGGCGTGGTCTTCACCAGGTAACTGGACTCGTTAGCAACCGATTCGGCAACACTTGTTTTAGGACAAATAAAGGTGAAGAATCCTCAAAAGCATCATACTCTTCCTCATCGTCAACATCTCCATGCCGAGGATACTACGTTTCCCGGCAACACTATAGACCTTTTTGAGTCACAGGGTCGGTTACGTAGAAAACTTGCTTTGCTTGCCCCGCAATATGAAAGGCCTCAGGACCTCAACCATCGAGTCATTTCAACAAGAGTGAACCCACACGGTCATCATTTTTTAACCGAACGCCGTATTATCTACCCATTTGCATTTGAAAAGACAAACATTGAAGGTACAATACTCTAACTCCCACATTTGTGCAATTTGGCCATAGTACATTACCGTAGCATCTATCGGAATTTGATCCTTTGCACTAGCATAAAAGGTTATGATGCCAACAAGGATACACCACTATTCTGGACACATGGGACTTTTGATCCTGATAGAGTGGTCCAAAATGAGTACCCATTTATATCATAACCCTCATATTTGTAACGTTTTCCCGAGACCATACTAACCACTTCACCAATTCAGTCACACCCTGCAGTATCTCCACACAACTCGTTTTGTGAACCCCCAATAAATTGTCTATTATGCAAATAGACTTGCCCTTTTAGATACCCCTGGATTTTTGATCTTTAGATCTGCCAATGTTCAGTAAGAAAAGGATTGACTTCTGCCATATATGTACACCATACAAATGAGCTTGATTGAGACTGTCATATTCGCCAAAA
>PYUH01000239.1:671919-685701 GCA_016808085.1 Suaeda aralocaspica | reverse complement strand
TCGTTCTTGACCCAATAGTACCCTTACCATCAAGCCTCCATTCATGACGAGTTTTAGGCAAACCAATAGGATGTGCACCTGCAACGTATTCTGTTATGAAATTTCTGACCTCATCACTGATGACCCCTTGAACAATACTAGATTCTGGTCTTGCAGGATTCGTCACCTTGTTACCTAAGACCCCCATATTTCTTTCATAAGGATAGCACCATCTCAAGAACACGGGACCTAGAAGCTTAATCTCACGAACGAGATGTACAATTAGGTGGACCATTATATCGAAGAATGCAGGCGGGAAATACATCTCAAACTTACAAAGAGTTTCAACTACACGTGCTTGGAGGGTATCCAACGTAGTTGGATCTAGTGCTTTGCTACATATTGTAATGAAGAAGGAACATAGTTCGGTGATGGTGTACCTAACATGTTTAGGTAAAATCCAACGGATTGCAATTGGTAAAAACACTTGCATCATAACATGACAGTCGTGTGATTTCATACTAGATAACATCAACTCACTATCTAAAGTCACAAATCTTCTCATGTTAGAAGAATACCCCGGGCTGCACATTTGTGGAAGACTGAAAATAATGGGAATTTTATGTTTGTGGAAAAAACATTAAAGGGATCCATGAATATATTTCAGGCCTTTAATGTATTCTTTTCCTATACCATATATCCATTATTTCTTNACCAGAGATCCATTATTTCTTCTATTTGTGGTATGTGCAGAACAATGACCAATGCTCCCAGAACCTGGTTTTCATATAAGTGAATCACTATTTTCTCTTTTTGTGTTATATGGAAAACAAATTTTGAGAGCATTGTTTGTCGTATACCTGTCCTCGTGAATTGTCTGAAAGTTTCAGTTGAATCTTTAGACGGAGGCTTTTATCAATATGTTATAATATACTACTTGAACTCTACTATCTCATCAGCAACCTTAATATGCTACAAAATGCTATAGACTTGCTTGGTCTTTGCAAATTAAGATGACTGCGGAGGANAAGATGACTGTTGAGGATTTATCAATCGAAAGCAATTCTACACAAAGAAAAATTAATGATAGGCTATTCCTGACCTACTCATCTAAACACATGATAGTCGTGTGATTTCATACTAGATAACATCAACTCACCATCTAAAGTCACAAATCTTCTCATGTTAGAAGAATACCCTGACGGCACCTTTAAGTTGTATAAAGATGTGCAGAAGTGTTTCTTCTCCTGTTTCGACATTGTGTAGCAAGCTGGAGGAAGGTAGTAGGTTTTTTTCTCTTCATTTGAACTTTGTTGCACCTTTTCCTTCCCCTTTCCTTTCTGTGATGGTACATCTTCCTCCTGATTCTTCCTTTTTTTACTCTCTTTCAGCTGAGGCCAGAACTCGGGTCGAACTCCAACTTGTTTCAAGAACTCCCGATTGACTTTAGTGTCTTTAGTCTTGTTTGGAATGTTGAAAAGGGTGGCAAGTATGGCATCGCAAACATTTTTCTCGATGTGCATCACATCGAGACAATGTCTGACTTGTAAATCTCTCCAATATGGAAGCTGCCAAAATATAGACTCCTTTTTCCACAACCCGGAATAGTTGACGTTCGGTTTCCCAAAAATGGTTTGAACCCCCTTAACCTGTGAATACACCTCATAACCAGTTAATGAACGACGAGCAACACGATCCTCAACCATCCCATTGAATGGCTTCTTTTTCTTCCGAAAAGGGTGGTTAGGTGGAAGGAATCTTCGATGGCACCAGTCAACATACTTACCCACCCATGTAGAATCACCATCGTCCATGCAAATAGGGCAAGCCTTCATCCCTTTGTTCTTGTACCCAGATAAGTTACCATAAGCTGGAAAGTCGTTGACAGTGCACAAAAGCATTGCACGCAACGTGAAAGTCTCCTTTGCATGGGAATCATACACCAAAACACCCTCATCCCATAATTTTCTTAAGTCATCAACTAAGGGCTCCAAATACACATCAATGTCATTACCGGGTTGCTTTGGACCAGAAATAAGAAGTGATAGCATAAGGTACTTTCTTTTCATGCACAACCAAGGTGGAAGATTATAGATCGTTAANAGTAGAAGATTATAGATAGTTAAAATTACCGGCCATGAACTATGCTTCGTACTAAGAGTACCGAAAGGGTTCATTCCATCGGTGCACAACCCTAGCCTGATATTGCGTTTGTCATCTCCAAATGTCTTATACTTCCTGTTGATAGTCTTCCATTCCGGACCATCACCTGGATGTTGTAGCAAACCCTTCACCCTTCTACCCTCCGCATGCCACCTTAGATTCTTAGCATCCTTACTAATTGAAAACAACCGCTTGAATCTTGGTATTATTGGGAGATACCACAAAACCTTGGACGGCGGACCAGCTTTACCCCGTGCCCCTTGTCGGTCATAACGTGGCAAATTGCACTTTGGACACTTATCCAACAACTCATAATCTTTTCGGTACAATATGCAATCATTTGGACAAGCATGTATTCTCTCATACTCTAAGCCGAATGGACACATCAGCTTCTTAGCATAGTAAGTTGACTTAGGAAGCTCATTTCCATCCGGAAACATGCCACTCAGCTTTTCTAGTAACATTGTGAAACTTCTATCAGTCCAATTGTTTTCTGACTTGACACTAAACAATTCCATCACAGCAACAAGAATGGTCAATTTAGTACAACCGGGGTACAAAGGCTTTCGAGAGGCCTCTGCAATGGATCCAAAGCCTCGTCCAATCTCAAGGCCTTCCACCATCTCTTCGACTCTATGATCCGCTTCATCGCGTTCGTAATCATCATTCTTAAAGACATCATCATTGGTTGCATGAGTAAAGTCCTTGTTATGTTGATGACTACTATCATCATGTTGATGATTACCACGCGAAGAAGGACAGTCATGGAATCCTATCTCACCTTGATAACTCCACACCTAATAAGCAGGTCGAAAACCATGAAGAAGTAGGTGCAGCCTGACCTCAGCAATGCTTTCAAACTTACGATCATTGGCACACTTGAAACATGGACAGTAAAACCCCCCGGTTTTTTGAGTTTGTGAATATGCTTCTGCACGCTCACAAAACTCAAACACCCCTTCTACAAATTTCGCCTTATCACGGCAATTGTACATCCATGACCGATCCTTTGACATCTTGTGCAACTAACAACACACAATTGAAGGTATTCAGTACAATAACATAGTAAATTTAATATATGGTTGTGTATAATTCTTTCAAAAATGTGCTTCTTGCTTTAATAAACATTTAATTAGTTTATCAGTTCAGCAATTGCTTACTATAATTGAAGAAGCAAATTACGTAGTAGTGAGAGATCATAAGGAATTTTTCAAAATCCATGTACACTTGTTAGTTTGGGAGGTTGGTTTTGTTTTCCAATAGCCTTCGAGTTGTGAGTAGCGACTAAGAGCATGTTGGTTCAAAAACTTGGAATGGGATGGAATGAGAATATGAAACCATAGAGTATGGAGTGAAAATCCGTTACTTTTTATACGTTGTTTGGCTCATATGTTAACAAGGGAGGTGTGGAATCCTATACCCTTGGTAAATGATTCCAACTTTTTCATCTTTTTCGTCATTAATAGCGACACCCATTTCATACTACTAGAAAGGGTCGAACCAAACACCCACTGCTGAGGTATTACTATGGATTAGTAATGGATAATTTTTATTGTGAATGAATGAAAATGTACACTTCTTCTAACTGTATAACTGAAATACTGATTTGAGTTTTGACTTTAGTATTTGAAATGGAGCTCCAGCTTAGCTGGATTTTGAGTTNCAGCTTAGCTCGATTTTGAGTTTCCAAGTTTTGAATTTTGTTGGTTACTATATGTATACTTGATTTTTGAACCAAAACCAACATAAGATACCACCTAGTTCGAAATTCTATTTAAACCTTAAACCTGAATCTAGCTTCTTTAAACTTTTAAAACGTAAGTGAACAAAGCAAATCCACAAAGGACCTTCAAGCAAACGGTCCAAACAGCATTGAAATCCTAAAATGTGTTCAAGCCAAAATAAATTCAAACATACACTGATAAGCATATAGAGTAAATAAGCCAAAATAAACAGCATTATCTGAATTACAATTGTTTGCAAAAAAATCAAAAATAAAAAGTTAGGGTTTTCAAAATACCAGTTTAGGTTTTTCGAAGGACCAAAAACAGAAGACGAAGACCGACGAGGAAGGTAGGAGACGGCTGAGGAACAAAAACAACAACAATTAAACATAAAAATCAGAATAAAAAATCATGAACAAAAACATGAACAATTGATTGTACTGCGAAAAGATCATCTAGTGCAACTTCACAAAAGGAACGGCTTATTGGGATGCTTCTCAAGTTTCATTAAATCTTAAGAGCTAAAGTCTAAATGTAGAGTATTGAACTGCGAAAAATAAACAGGACTCCTTTCAATGGGAAATCTTATATTAGTCTGCTGAATGAATAGAGTTGAGTTAGTAACAAAGTAGGGCAGTGAATCCTAACATTCATCCTCATAGAAATTCAAGCGAAAAGGCTTAATGACATGACGAGTAGCAGAATAAAACAGCCTTACGCACAATGTTGTATGAATCAATTATATTCATCAATTAATTACAAACTTATAATTTTAACCTCAATTTCTGATCTAAATTGTATGCAATCATATTCTATATAATAGAACAAATTGAAACAAAAGGGCCCTAAAATTTCCAATAATCAAGAAACAACTACATCAAAAACCTAGAATTCTAACAAAACATAAATTTGTACTTGTACAATCAATCTTTGCACAGAAAGCTTTATACAAAAATTAATATAAAAACAGCTAGCTTAATAAACTCCCAATCCCATACAAGCAAACTGGTACCAACACTCCGGAAAACTACATTTCACATCTATCAGAACAATTGTTGGTTTACAGTTCATTTCTCCATCAAAAGACACAAATCACAACCTATATAATGCATAGAAACTCCATCACAAATCACAACCTATATCCACAATGAAGCCCTAAAACAGAAAACCACTGCGAAAAATGACTTACTAAAACGCAAAACTCCATCAATTTTAACAAATCCAGTTGAGTCAAAAGAGCTAGCACTCCATAGATACTAATTTATCGCTTTCGTAAGCTACTAAGAATCCAAAAATCAAAACTAAGGCAAAAGAGTAAGCAATATCATCAACATAGTTCAGATATTAGAATCAAATTCTATTCAATGAGAAACAAAAAAAAAATCAAATACTTCCCACCAAAATCCTAGCAACCTGCAAACAAACACCAATTTCTCTAAATTAAATTAATAAATTAATTATCAGCTTTTAAGCACAACTAAAACCAAAACCCTAGCATCCTACGACAAACAACGAAAACAACAATCGAAGGAAAGAACTTCGACATTTGTAGCAACAAACGCTAAAATCAAAACAATGAAAAAGCAAATTTCAATCCAAAACCCTAGCGACGAACCAAACTAATCCTAAGAAGCAGAAAAAAAAACCAAAACCCTAAAACGACGACAAATTCGTCATAAAAACCAACAAAACGAAGCAAATTTTTTCTAGCAAAACATAATTTTTTCTAATAAAAAATTACCTAAACAACAACAATTGAAGACGAAGACCGACGAGGAAAGTAGGAGACGGCGACAGAAGAAGATAAGGGCGACGAAGAAGAAGAATACGACGAAGAAGAGGCCGTTGTGGATGTTATGGTCACCAGCGCCGTAGAAAGACGTCGTGGAGTTCAGAGGGAGTTAGGTTTGTGAGTGTGAGTGAGAGTTCAGAGGGAGTTAGGTCGCCGGCGCCGTTATGAGTGTGAGTGTGAGTTCAGAGGGAGTTAGGTTTGTGAGTGTGAGTTTAGATCGACGGAAGAATGAGGGAGTTAGGTTTGAGTGTGAGTGTTTGAGAGAATGAAGAAAGACGGGAAAAAAGAAGGACAACAAAAGAAAAAAAAAATAATAACAGTCCCAACGGAAAAAAAAAAACGAAAAAGAAAAAAAAACCTACAGCACTTATTTGTTGTGGCTAAAAACCGCAGTAAATAATCATATATAGCAGCAAAAAAATTTATTTGCTGCGGTTACACAAGAACCGCAGCAAATAATACTCCTTATCAAAAATATCAATTTATTTGCTGCGGTTTTTATAAAACCCCAAAAAACCGCAGCAAATAAGGCGCAGCAAAATGTATTTTTTGTACTGGTATAGATTAGTAACACCAATTTTGTCCACAACAACAAAACCATGAATGGAGCCATAATTAACACCATGACAATCAACAACAACAAAAACAAGTGAAACAACAACATCAACATCAACGAAATATAAGTAAAACCATAAATCCCCCAAAATCAACTGACAGTGATGAATCAACAACAAAAAAAAAACAAGTGAAACAACAACATCAACATAATTTAACTCCAAAAAAATTAACTCAAACCTAGAACAACCAAACAATCAAAAAAATAATATAAAGTATAAGGAATTTTACCGACCATCCATCAAATCTCACGGGAACCACCACCACCACCAACTCTCTTTCCTCTGCCGTTGTCATCATCGTCAGAGGAGGAATGATGGGTTGCTGGGAGAGGCAGAACAGCGGACTCATCAAAGGAATGGTTAGGGTCCTCAAAAGCTAGTGGTGGCTCATCATACAGCTCTATAGTGAGAGCCATTTCAGTATAGGTTTCACCACTTTGAGGGGACTTATCCTCAAGGGAACAAAGCTTAACACCACGTCTAGCCTTCCTCTTTGAAGACCTCCTAACACGAAGGAGGTTTCCAGTAGGGTTTAAAACCCTAGAAACGCCCTTACCCTTGAGATCTACAAAAGAAGGATTTTTTCCTTTCAGACCTACATCATGAGCACCAATAGCTTCACCCAAAGCTTTAAGACTCAATACCCTCGATCATCAAGAACAAATACTGGATTTCCTTCTCATTTTGTGTTTCAAACAATGCTTTATGTAATGGACTCAGAACTGACATGGTTTTTTATGTATGGATCGTGAGTGTTAAAGGAGGGAGAGCGTTTTTTTTAGGGTTTGTAAAACAAAAGTGAGAAGACAACGAAATGAATGAGAAGATGAAAGTGAGAAGGCAGAGAAATAGGTGAGTGTTATTAGTGGAGTGGTAAAAGAATTGAATGAATATGAAACGCTTCATCTTTAGCACAATTCTCTAGAATCAATGCAGTGAATATATTGATGGAGGTAGTTGAGAGATGGGATAAAAATTTGGTGGGAGTAATTAGATGTTAATCCAAAACTGTTAGCCTCAATCATCAATTAATTAGTAAGCTTAAGATTTTTGCTCAAAAATACTGTAGGGGTATTTTAGTAAATTCACACCAAAAAGTTTACCAAAAAAGGAAAAAAAGTAAGTGTTGCAATTATTTGGTAACATCCCAAAATAGAAGGTGTTGCATCTATTTGCTAATGGAGGTAGTAGGTTTTTATTTTTGAGGAATTTGTGAAATAGAGAAACCCGAATGAATTTTGAAATGATTTTGAAATTCAATAAACTCATCGGCCATATGTTAAATTTGATGAATCACCTCAAATCAATTTAATGGATCTTAAATCCTTCATACAAACAAACTAGTTTCACTTGATTAATAAGAGAAATTAGTATTGATACATTATTATACAAATTTTAAAATCAAAGTAATATGAGTAACTATAATAAAAAAAAATAGTCTAGGTTGATATGGAGGTTGATTGGATTGTAGAAGCTAAATTAGTTAAACTTAATACGAAACTAACCATGAACCATTTTTTGTCTTATAATACGAAACTAATAATCCAACTACAAGATTTCTAGTTCAATTTTTCCAAGAAACACCCCTTTGATGCATAAGTCAAATCTCTTAGAGAAGAATGAGCAACTCAAGTAGTTTTTTTGTCTTAGAGTTTATGTACCTTGTGCATAGGAATTGGTTTCTCTATATATAGACAAAGGCTTGCATGGCAACTAGACAAATTTGGTCTTGTGGGGCTTCAACCCTTCCCACACATTTAAAACACAATGCATCTATTGGACTCTTATTCCACTAGTAACTAAGGCTTTCATACAACGAGTAATGGCCTTATCTGGTTCTTAGGTGTCTAGGTGGCTCAATGTCGGATTTATCCCCTACACTCTGTATATTTAGTTTACTTATTTATAAAATTATAATTTTATATCATATTATGATTATGATTAGATTTCACGGCCGACAATCATATTTCTTTAAAGACATTGAGTCAATTGATAAATATTTGGGGTACCTTTACATAATACCATATCTTTACTGATTACTTTTCTATAGCAACATGTACCCTAAAGTCGATATCTTGTCATTATTGTGATTATTAACGTGCATGTAAACTCTAATCACAACATTTAACGTTCATTTCCGCAGAATTTTTTTTGGGGGTCTTTAGTATTCTATTTTTGTGTGATAAAATTAGTATCTATGGGGGGTTTCTTTTTGTTGATATTTTAGTATCTTATTTTTTCAATTAACACAAATGTTAGTACATGTTAACAGCTTCCGTCACAAATTTCGTCTAGGGGCCCCTCTAACGACTATTTTTTTATTCCTTCACTTTTAGTCTTTCAATTTCTCTCTTCGAAAACAAATTTCGTCTAGGTGGAGGGATGAAGTGATAGGAGGAGGGAGCACCATTGGAGGAGAAAGTTTAGGAGAGAGAAGGAAGGGGCTTCAATGTCAAACAAAAAGTTAACATATTGTTGATGATTGTTTGGCAAAGGAGAAAATTATTTATCTTAAGGGTATCATGTGGAGGTTTTGATTTCAGATGACACAACGTAAAATACCCAATACCGTAGGGCACCCAATTAGGAGACTATATACTCATTTTTCACCGCACAAAACATCAAGTTGTTTTTATATAACATTGCTATAATGTTTATAGAACAAAGTATACAACTGCTAAAATATAGGAACGTGTAAACATGTAGTAATTTAAAATTAAACATATAGAATATCAAACATTTCCATACATGTATATATCCTTTATATGACATATATGTAGTATTTATATATAAATAAATTGTTATGTGATCATTTTATTTTTTGGAAAAAAGTACACTAATAAATTGTTTATATAATATGAACATATTTCCATGTAATAAACTATGGAAAACTTACAAAGCAACAAAATATACAATAGGAAACAAACATAAAACATTTTCAATAATAATGACTCACATTTATATTGCTTTTTATGCATGTTTAGGTGCATATTTTCAGCATATTAGGTCCATATAGTTGCATTTTAGGCATGAATTATCTATTTTTGTGCTTTATGACGCTTCGTTTGTTGTTTTTTTTATATTTTCATGTAGTTTTATAGCTATTTGGAAGCTTTCAGAGCAAAGTTGAACAAAGTGGATAATTGTAAGAGGAGAGTTAATGATGGACGTTTCACTCAAGAATTATCATCAAATGACGCTATCTAGCATCCATAAGGTTCATGGAGTAGCTAATTGGGGTTAAATTGAGCTAAAAGTGAAGAAACATTGAAGTTTGTGAAAGTTCAGGTTGACCAATGCTGACTGTTTTAGTCATATCTCGATAAAAACTCATTGGATCGATGCGATTCAAGTTGAATTAGAAACTAGATTCATATATCTTCACAAAGATAGGTCATACACCTTATTTATATGCCTAGAAATTGATTTATACCTCTTCAAAGTCGACCTAGAGAATCAGGAACTGAAACCAGCGTGCACTGCATTTACTCTACGTATTGCTACAGCTGTCTTCCTTGGCCGCTTCTTATCCAGCACCCACTGATCGAGACATTGTAGGTTGTTACACAGCAAAATAAATGGGCCTTTTAATCCTTTTTCTCCTAATTACACTAGTATAAATAGAGATTAACTAATAACTTAGGGCCACTTTTTTGGAGGGGGCTTCTTTGTCACTTTCTTCCTTCCTAATGGGGGCGATGCCTGTAGCAGCATATCAAGGTCTCCTTTGTTCGTGAGATTTTAGATTCAATTTCTATTAATGTTACTTAGTTAAGGGGTCGTTTGGTTCAATTAAGGGAAAGGGAATGAGATCAAGAAAGGAAAACAAGGAGAATGGAATTATAATCCAATAGATGTATTAGGTTTTTGGTTTTACAAAAGAATAGGAATAAAGGTCACCATAGCACCACCACACAACCAACCAATCCAATCCTGCACTACCATAACAACCACCTACCTCACCGCCTCCACTCACAACACCACCCCTGAGACCTCACCGATAGTCCGCCACTCCTGGCCACCAACAAGCAGCCACCTAAACACTACCACCCTTGAAATTCACCTTCGCAAAAACAACCATACCCACCCCTTAAACCACCTTTACTACCCTCAAAATTCACTCAATCTCTTCACCGTTGCACCTCTTTCACCCTACGCCACCCCACTGACGTCCAAAGCAACCGAAATTGGGGTAAACAAAACCCTGACTTTCGAAACATTAGCCCCAAATTCATTTCAAGGTTTTAAAATTGGTGCGAAATTTCATTCATAAAAGGTTTATTGTTGGTGCTACGACAGTTTCGAGGGGAAGCAAGGGGCAGAGGGGGAGAGAGGGTGGCGAAGGAGCAAGGGGTGTTTTTGAGTGGGTGAGATTGGTTTTGTGTGGGGAAATGGTGGTTTCGAGAGGGGATGTGGTGGTTTGTGAGGGTGTAGTGGTGGTTCTTAGGGAGAAGAGGGGCGACGAGTGTGTCGGAAGGGGTGGATAGGTAGTGGATTGGTGGAGGGGCGCATTAGGGTGGTGGAATGGTGGTGGTTAGGATTAGAGTATGGCGGTGGTGTGGGGGTAAGGAAAGGGAATGAAAAATATAGGGGGGTGCATGGAGGGAAAGTTAAGTGTTTGAATAGGGGAATGGGAGTGGGAATAGAAAAACTGTTTAGCAACCAACATCAAAGAGAATAGGGGTAGTTGATTCCTATTCCCTTTAATGAATACCCCTATCCAAACGGCCCCTAAATTTATTTATTATTTTAGTCCTTTAATTCGTTCTTGTCTCTTTTCTTGTTCATTTTCTCGTTTACTTTTATTATGTTTGATTAGTGTTTTAATTAGGGTTAAGTTGAACCTTATTATGAATTACTCGTTATGAATTAAACTCAACTCCCCGGTGAGTTTGTTATTCATCTTATTTAGGGTTGGTCTATTATCAATATTTGACTAAAAATAGTATTTATTAAATGAGATTAGGTTAGCAATAAAAGTTGGTTCTTAATCGATTTTAGAACCGTAATCAAGAGTAGGTTTTAATAACATGAAAATAGTGAATATTACTTGCTAGGATTTTTAGGATGTTATTAATAACGTATTTAATATGCATGACTCCATGAAAATTGGTACGACTACTTTTTTAGGGAAGCTACTAATTGATCGAAAGAAATTCTTGGTATTTTTTAAGGCGCATCTATCTCTTTGAGTTTATTTTAATTATTTGGGGGAGTGATTAATGATTACATTGATTCATATTAGTGGTGATACTCAATTCTAGAGTTTTTTATTCATAGTTGTCAATTTATTAGTTTATAGTTTTAGTTCAATCAAATCAATTCAACTAATTATTATTCATAGCAGACATTAATTGATTGAACCTTCTCTGTGGGATCGATCCTGAGTTACCCTACTACATTATTATGATGTTTTGTTAGGTTTTTATTTTTGATAGGTTTGCGAGAAACTCATCAATATAACACATTAAACTTAAAAATAAAACTACATTTGCAAGTGTAACATAGAACATCCATAACAAATAAAAAAAAAAACAATATCACTTATAGATAATGATAAGTTTTACAAAATATTATTTGTAAAACATACTATTTCAATCTGTAGAACATAAAGTCTATATCATAAAACAATGAATGTACGTTAGAGAACATGTTGATAAAACTACCTGTATTGATATGTAAAACAATCCTTCTTTTTAATAGAACATGACAAAGAAAATAATACTATTATTAGATAAAATATATACATTATCAAATAACATGGAGTACTTTCAAATAAAAAAAAGGTATATAAACTGTAAAAAATTATTAAAGATGTATTAATTACATAATTTTAAAGATTTTTTTGTCAACAATTACCTATAACTTAGGTGTTTCTGTGAACAACTACCTAGATTATTAAAAAAATGATTTTTTTGATTATAACAACCTAATGTTTCCCAATTTTTTGAAATAACCACCTAATGAAATTTTTTTTAATTTGATCACCTAATATTTACTGTTTTCTTAAAAATAGGCACCAGTTAACAGCGGTTGTTAACTTTGACGTTAATGGGTCCCAGTGCCAACGGTCAAAAATAATTTCCTCCCTTGTTTAAATACTAATTCAACCACTTCATTCTCCATTTATTCGTTTTCCCTAATAAATTAAAGTTTTAGGGCAAAAAAACACAAATCAATTTGGGGCTTTTATAATTTGGGTATTTTTCTAACACAATTTGAGGTTTATGTAACTCGAAAAAGGTATGTGCTTCTCATTTTAGGGTTAATTGCAGTCTGTTTACCTTAATTGCTGCTAAAATTAAGGGGTTTTTTATTTACTTATTTTTTTTTGCTAGGTTAGCTATGTCTGAAGGTAGTAGTCAATTGAGATGTAATTGCGGATTACCAGTTGGACGGAGGACTTCTTGGACAGACAGAAATCTTAGAAGAAGGTTTATGTGCGGCAAATTTTATGAGCCTGAGACAGAGTGTTAAAAATGTATATTCTTCAAGTGGATAGATGAAGAAGTGACTAAGTGGCAAAGGCATCTCACAAACAAGCTAATGCTGGAGAAGAAGTTGTTGGAGGTTCAATTGACAGCAGCCCAAGCTGAGGTAAAGGAAATGGAATCCCAAAGAAGTTTGTCACTCACTAAAAATGAGACTTTATTAGTGAAATGCAAAGCCATGACTACTGAAATGAAGCTACTGAAGAATAAGGGCAAGAATAGGGTACAGAGTAATATTGTTGTAGGTTTATCAAGGTACTGTACAGTAGTGTGCCTGTCTTTGTTTGTGTTGATAGTAGTTGTTGCTGTTTTCATTGTTTTATTCTGAGATAATGAACTGTTAAGTAGTTGTTGTGTCATGTTAGCAGATAGGTTAAGTTTCAAATGACTATGCAATGAACATGTATGCATTCTACATTTTGTATTTGAACTTGGATGCAATGAAAACAATATTTGAGTTTGTGATCAAAGAAAATGTGTTTGATGTTTAATCCATATTGATATATCAATGCAGAAGAAAATTAAAGGAATCCATATTGATATATTTGTGAATATATAAATAACTCCATTCCAACAAACTGTTATAGAGTAGCAATTCATGAATATCAAATTCATTGGTAACAAATTCATGACAAACCAAAACGCACAGTATAAAAGTGATTGTGACTAAGCAAAATACACAGCTCAACAGTGATTGTGCAAATTCAAATTACATCATCCATAAACTAACTACCTAAGCCTACACACCAGCTTTCTTAGCTGCAGACCTAATGGACAGCTTGCTTCTTGTTGTCATTGGTTCAGGCCTCTGTGTTGTGTTCTTCTTTTTAGGGCATGCACTTGTGCTACATCCAATACCTGCACTTGTTTGAGAGCCAATTGGTACTTGACCTGCATTGTTTATTTCAACTCTTTGACTTGTCTTTGCTGTGGATTTTGTTGTACAAGTCTCAGGTGTTGTTCTACTATTTTCAGGTACATACTACAAAAAAAAAAAAAAAAAAAAACATTTTTCA